>WYDI02025292.1:0-49373 GCA_009867235.2 Psittacus erithacus | reverse complement strand
AAGGACAGGTTGTGGGGGGAAAACAAGCAGGCTACATGCTTTGTCTAATTTACGACTAAGCTTAAACCACAACACTCAAAACAGCTTAAAGTAAGTGGAGGTTCACTGAAGTAGCAGGAAAATGGAGTATTTCTCCTGAACATTTAACAAGTTCAAGTTGTAGTGTGTTTCTTTCCTCTTCAATAGAAGAT
Organism: Psittacus erithacus; assembly: GCA_009867235.2. NCBI lineage: Eukaryota > Metazoa > Chordata > Aves > Psittaciformes > Psittacidae > Psittacus > Psittacus erithacus. The sequence continues at coordinate 49,182 of WYDI02025292.1, read as the reverse complement.
TAGCTTACAGGCTAAAAAAAAATCTAACCAAACCAAAATAGTTTCCTGAATGAGCTTTATTTTGCAAACATTATTGGGGTGTTTTTTTCTGTGATTCTTAACACCATTAGAATTTGAAAGGAAAAATAAAGAAATAGTAGTAGTGATAAATTTTGAAGCTCAAGATAAGAATGCATCCTACTAAAATGTACTGGCATTAACTGAAGGAAGCCAAACAGCTCTACCATCATGAGAAACGTGTATCAGGGTGGGTTAAATTCTGATTTGCCTGTCACTATCACCTTAAGTTTCAAAACTGTTTTGGCCTCATCCTGACATAAAATTCACATACACCTAAACAAAATGGGTGTCAAATTGAGATTCATAGAATGAGAAATATCACTGTAGGGGCCTATTGGGATAGACAGAAAATTCCAAACACTGGTTTTCGAAAACCCAACACTTCTGTTGTAGGTCAGCAGTCTCCTGTGAGTAGATCTATGTCCTGGATCAGTCTCTTAAAGCCTTTGACAGCTGAGCAGGGCACAGTCATTTTTAATAGCTGCTGGTATTTCACACAGAGATCTCATGTCAGGCTGCACAGACTGACCACCTTCACCCTTCGGCCAGTGCCCCAGGTTTCAGGTTCCTCACATTTGTGCCTACATTCTCACAAGCACCCCTCCTCCTGGTGGGTACCCCAGACTTTGTGCACTCCTCAGGTAGCCTCTTGGGGGTCAAAAAGACAGGCAAGAAATGCAGACTTCGAAGAGGAATTTCCCAGCAGCCACTTGTACTTACAAAAAAACTCAAAGTATCACTCCCAAACACACTTTTCTCACCCTATGAATCATGCAATTCTTCAGTTAAATGGGCATCCTGGGGTTGTATAACATTTCTTGTTTTCTCACTCCCTGGTGTGCTATCTCTAAATGTAGCAGTGACCCAGACAGGGAGTGAACCTCCCTGAGGACAGGCAAATACAATCTGTGATCCCATGTGGCTCTAAGCCCCAAGCCAGGCTTCTGCGTGGGGAGCTGACTGTCAGGGGATGGCTAGAGCTTGAAAGATTCAATGTCTGTAGCTTTCAGTGCCTCTTTGAGTGACAGCTCTCTTGTTCATCTCAGCAGTGAAAGCTGGAAGAGTGATCTAGGTGAGTATGAGTACTTGGGTGCCTTTATAGTCTCTCCTATATTTCTGCAAAGGGTCGCTTGCAGATGCAGGTTGTTACACAAGTGGGATTTTTGTCGCTCTAAGTTTTTTTTTCTGTAATCCTTCCACTGTTCTTCCTGAACAAAGTATCTGGAATAAACCAGCCTGGGTGAGTCAAACCTGGCTTTTTTGCGCAGGAAAAATCCCTGGCAGTCACCATACAAATCACAAGACAGAAAAGAGCATGGAGTTTGTAGCTTTGTATAAATGTCTTTAACACTGCCTCAGCTACCTTATTTTGTGTCTTAGGACGAGGGCAGTGGGAATTGTGCCTTTGGGTATGACCCCGAATCGTGAAGAAGATATTCAAAGCTCTTTATGTGCTACAGTGTTTTCACAGGCCACCTGGTGTTATGGCAAGAGTAGATATTCAAGGACATAGCAAGTAGCTCAGATCCAATGCTCCTAATATGCACGACAACTGCTGCTCTCCTCCCATTTCAGGCATGGTAACTGTGAAACTACAACCTCTAAGTAATGCAGTCTTAACTCTGGAAAAGTTTAAGGATGCAGAACATAAGGAAGAAGCCAGAGCATGTTGTTTTCTGACCTTTCAGCTGGAGCAGGCCAGGCACAGGCTGCTGTGAAGCTGCTCAGTATGTGCTGAGCCCTCCCTTCCCAGGAGAGGGGAAGCACAACCCTGACAGATGGCAAGGGAAGGCCCTAATCATATAATCGTAGGTATGCATCCAAATGTGCTATAATAGAGCCTTTGTTTTGTCGCTGCGTTGTGTGAGATTACCAGAAAGCAGGCATGCCTCGCTAAGCGGATGGAAAACGACCTTGTTATGAGCCACTCAGTCACTTCGTATGTCTGTGCAATAGCTGGCATGCTGTTCTGCTCCTGTTCTCTGGCCAAGCATGCCTCTTCTGTGTCAGGGGCCATTTTTATTCCTGTCACTTTATGCATTTAAGTTTGGTTATAACATTAATCAGGAAGAGCCACCTAACCCTCAGAAGGAGGACTGCATCATGCAGCTTGATCTGTATGTCTGAGCAGCCACCAAAATCCCAGCAGCAGAGACTTGATGGCGCTGCTCAGGTCAGCTGGAGCTGTCCACAGACTGGGGCTGCTGTCAGTGGTGCTGTCAGTGCACTGACAAAAAAAGGCCTCTCTGGGAAAAGAGGTTTTCTAAGTTACTGATTTGGGGTTTTTCGTTTGTCCTCTCAACTGCGAAAACTGAGCAATACGCCACATAGAATTAAATTTAAAATTTCAGTTAGGTAAGCAATGTGTCGAGGTAAATGCAGTGAAACATTTCTTTTGGGCATGTGAGAGAAAAATAAAATTAAATGCTAGTATATTAAACATACTGCAGGAGGAAAAGATCACCCTGATCTTCTGTCTGATTCAACCGTATGCAGCCAGGCTGGAGTCAAGGTCATCCAGATTCCCAGGACTGTCTTTCCTGTCAAGACTTCCCCTGATGGTGGCCAGTTACAAATTCTGTCAGTTTTGTATGGAAAGCTTAAATGCTGAGCCAGCAGATGGAAGCTGGGATTAGGCTGCTGGCTTGGTGTTTTGCATTTTTCAGCTACTGACAGACTTTAACCTGGTGAGTCAGAAGAGACTGACAGCAGTGCTATTCCCAGTGTTTCTTCCCAAAATAACACTGCTTGGTGAATTTGACTTTAGCTTTTGGGTTAACCAAATAAAAAATAACCCAACATTTTCTGGCAATTTGATAATGATTCAGATCTTTCTTTTGCCAGACTCTCCATATAGGGCACACTGCACCTAATCAGACTCATCACCAAAGAGATAATAATTGCATTTATTCTCCTTGGATAAGAGGTCTGGAAGCACTCCTCTTCTGTCATCTGTGGTTTCTTTGGAAGTCTCATAGATTGTCAAAATGTATATGTTGCCATCCTGTGGTTTACTGTCCCTTGTGTTTGAGTTAGTGCATTATCATGGCATATCTTGAATTGTGCCTCTCAGTCTCTGACATTTCAGCACTCTGAAATCAAGCTCAAGAGGCAACAAAACATGGCCACAGCCTCTCTCACTGGCACTCTCACCTCCTGTGCAGTCCTGGCTTCAGTTGTAGCTTTCCTGGGGAGACTCTGACAGATGGAGCTGTTGCTGGGCCCTGGGCTGCTGCCAGGGGGACTTCACACATCAGTGGCAGCCGTATCCAAACCTGTCATTGTCAGGATGTTCCTTCAAACCTGGGAAGGTCCTGGGAGGTCTCCCAGGAAGCCAGACCAAGACTCTGTGTCTGCACAGGTTGCTTTCCTGGCACATCCACTGTAGAAAGTAGATGAGTGTATGAGAGTAAAGGTACTTAAAGGCACACAGAAATTAATAGTTATGTTATTACTTAATAATTGAGAAAATTCCTTCTCGTGATAGCTGCCTGTAGTTTTACATAGGCAGTGCTATATCCCGGTTGTAAATTCTGAGGCAAGAAAAGCACATTGGTTTTGGACTCTGCTAGGAAGAGGTGATTCCAAGCCATAAGTGAAATAAATACCAATTTTTGTTTGTAGACATTACATTTAGACACATATTAATATTAAAAACCATGTATATACTTACACTCTGAGGTACTGATGACTTCAATGAGTAATTTATGACAAATAAACTCTCAGAATGATGAGGATTTTAATTCTCTGAAAAGTTAATCACTCATAAAAAAGGATGAACAATAGCATCAGAAAACCCTTAGGTGGATTGAGATGTTGCATTTTTTGCATATGCATGTATCCTAAAATATAATCATACCATACCTATCTGATTTTTTTTTTTTGTATCTGTTAACTTCCTTAGGGGATTTAAAGATAATTCATATTACTGACATATGTTTCAGTGGTTATACAGTTTGCTTATGATTGTTAGTTAAGATTTCATGACAGCAGTATCAAACCCCCAGAAAGTGTGATCTTATATACAACTTCATTTCAAACTATCAAAGAATATATTAAACATCCTAAAAACCAGGAACTTCTTTTTGTAAAAATTAATGTAAGCTCTGTACACTTGCTTCATCACACCAGTCATTATACTTCATGGATAATCTGCCTTCATTGCTGTATATTTGTTTATACCTTTCTCAGTTTCCTGAATGAAAGGCATAATGATGGTGTTAATAATTTAGATTTTAAGAAGTAATTGCTTTAAACTCAAAATCATTATTTCATTTTATAGCTGTTTGATGCATAATATATAAATAACCAAGATATTTAGGTATTAATCCATGTGAACTATATTACTAAATTTCTATGCAGAGATAGAAGCCAATCTGACAAGCAAAATAGGAGACAAATGTAAAATCAGGGAGGTAAAAACAAAGGTTATAAAGAATTAGTAAAATAAATTTTATAATCTTTTAAGAATGCGGATGCTTGAACTTTTTATGGAAAAATCTTCTTGGGCTATAAAACAATGAGATTTTTTATGAATTCAGGATACTTAATGACATTTTATGTGCTACTTGCTTGCTATATCTTGTTGGCCAAATTCCATTACTAGCATAGTGAAATAAGCCCAGGGTTAAGACTTCTTAGCTTTTATCTTGACTCCAAGGTTGGCATACACTGTTTGGCCTTTGGCTGGTTTTACCTTTCTGTCTGTTTTGATATATGGATGAATGAAAGAAAGGACTTGAGAGCTGTCTATGAAGAGTAATTATCACTTCCTATACATACAGCTTTCATAAATCAGGATTTTCTATATGTTGTGTGCCCTGGAATTCAGGATTTCAGAAATAAAACATCAGATCTTCAAATGAAGGAAAGAGTTATGTCAGAGTTGAAGGTGATATTTCTTTGGGGAAAACAGATTTCTAACTCTAATTACAAGGGTATAAAAACCTCTGGTAATTCAAGTCCTTGCAAAGGTAGCATATTTTTCTTCCTTGATTCTTTCTTTTCTGGCAGCTTCTGCTGAGGAATAATCTTCTATCTGACCTGACATTTTCTTCCTATTTGAACTGCGATTCTTAATCTCAGCATTTCTGTCTTTAAACAAAGAAATGGTTGCCTACAAGTAGATAGAAATTCATGAAAAAGGCTTTGCACATTAATTATTTATAAGCTTCTCTTGTGATTTGTTTGGGGTTTTTTTAATTGGAAATTTTCAACTTGTTTTGGTTACTGCTGACATGTGATAAGGAAAACTGAAAAGGTTCCCATCCTGTTTGACAAGGATATATTATGAAGTTTAAGAGCACATTAATTTACTAAGAGTTTTTACAGGACCCACAACACAAAATGTTTCTGTATTTATACTGAGGAAAATTAGCTTTTATGACTCTTGGTTTTGTTCAGCAATGTAAAGGCATTTAAAACAGCATTTCCAGCTGTTGTGGTAGATTGTTATTTTGTGAAACACCTTTAAAAATGAGTGAGACAAAGGTAAAACATGTTAGAAGAGACTTTTCAGGCAATTTGCACAGGACTTACTGAAATATGAAAAGTGTTCTCAGATATGCCATCAACTTGGAGTTTCCAGCTTAGATTTTTCACTACTTATGTTTGGGCCATCTTCTTTGCTTGGACTTGTTCTCTGGATACCCTCGGTCACAGGATTGCTCTCGCTCAGTGTGGCGCATTAGCTCTTCAGGAGCCTTCACAGTGGGTGAAGAGGGAAGGAGAATGAAGAGCTAAGACCTCTCAGTGATGATTGCTAGGTGACCAATAAAGTGCTGAAGAAAGCATTCACTCTTTAGAAGAGAATGTGACTGGAAGGCAAATTGGAGAAAGGCAAGCGTCAGGACACCATAATGTAACATGTGTGTGCACCATTCTCTGTGTCTCTGGGCTGAACCTCTCAATGAGTTGCCAATAGCTTGTGAATGCTAAACTGTCAAATAGGATAGATGTGTCTTTGAACATGCGAGTACTCATGCAGTGATTATACTGGTGTAAGCATTTTTATATTGGCTCAACTGTATCACTACTAGGGTTATTTGTACCATTTCCATCAGAAGCTTTATATATATGCAAAGTCTTAGCGTCATTAGGAGCTGGCCAGTATTGTCTAAATAGAGGGAAATAAGGGAAATCCATCTGTCCCATCTTGTACACATTACAAGTGTTTTCTCTCCTCCTTAAATATCTTTTAGTAGAAAATATCTTCATGAGGTGTGAATAAGCACACTTATGAAAATGTAGTGGAAATAGAAATTATGATATGTAGTGAATGGAACTGAAACTAAGCATAGACTTATATGGAAATCAGTGTGAGTAGGGTAACAGTAATACTGGCAATCATAATACTGGTGTGCTTTTTGGTAAGTTTGATTTACTCAGCTGATATCAGTTGCAGGATCACTTTTGCCTTTATTCAACAAGAACATAGCTACCTGACATGCAATTAAAAATCTGTTGAATTAACTTTGTGAAATGTGACCCAATTAATGAAGTGGCAGTGTGTCGTCACATTTTTGTCAATTCTGTAATGAAACATGAAGAAGGAAGCATTTTAATTCACATTTAAGAGTAGTTTAGTTTTTTGTTAGCAGAAGACTTTAATCTTGGCCATGTAAGTAATCTATTCTGTGACAATTAATTAACAAAAAGGATTAGTTGTTTATAATTCTGTTAAGCATAAAATTGAATCATATAGTTCTGGACCAGTTTTCTCTGGGTTGGCTAGTTTTCATACTTTTCTGTTTCTGTGTGAAAGAACAGCTGCAGATTCAAGTTTTAAAATCCCGACACTCCTGTCATGGTATTCAAGAACATTATCTCACAAAACAAATATATTTTCCCTCATATTTTTTCTTCCACATTTTAACCTGAGCAGGGGGCTTTCAGTACAGTGGCTCGATCATGAGCATTGAAATACAAGTTAATAATAATGAAAGCTCTACAGAAAGAAGGAACATCATATTCTGAATATTGTGCAGAGTATTTTATCGGTGTGTTTATTTGAAGGAGTTCCACTTCCTCCTGTCCTTTTGTTGTTGAACACAGAAAGATTTTGACAGATATGAGCTACATTATACAAGAGTATACTGGCTTGAATAATTCAGAATTTCCAAAGGGAATGGCATGTAGAAAAGTAGAGCCTGCTGTCCCATCCTTAGCTATGTTGGCTTGTGCAGGAGGGCAAAGAGCCATAGCGCTGCCTCATTGCTTCCTTTAATTAATATTTGGAGCTGGCTGTCACTGCTCAGCACCAGCACTTGGAGAAGTGAAAAACCAATATTTGTACTCATAGCTGGGGGTACAAAAGAGCAAAAACACTATTTGTGTCTCCCTGTCAACACCCCTGTATGGATAATATATCCTTCTTCTGTATAAAAATATAATTTATTTTCTTCATTGACTACTTTCTACCATTGTAACTACTTTAAGATATCAAATATCTTTATTCCTTTTCTTGACTTTAATAAGCATTGGTATGTGCTCTATGAACTGTCCTTTCCCATTTGTAAGGGATGAGACATTGATCATGTGGTTCCTAGGTACTAAATGCTTTTTTTCCACACTCTTAAGTTTCAAAGTCCAAATAACTCTTGCTCTTAAGTTCAGTCTGTCATGAAAGTTTGTTCCTCCAAGTAGCTCTACAAAGTTCCATTCCTACAAGGGCTAGCTGCTGGCACCCAGTCTGGCTAGTTGTAGGCTACCTTATCTGTACTGCACTACAATGCAGTTACCCTAGAATCATAGAATAGTTAGGGTAGGAAAGGACCTTAAGATCATCAAATTCCAACCCCCTTGCTATCGGCAGGGATACCTCACGCTAAACCATGTCACCCAAGGCTCTGTCCAACCTGGCCCTGACCACCGTTGGGAATGGATCATTCACAACTTCCTTGGACAACCCGTTCCAGTGCCTCAGCACCCTCACAGTAAAGAACTTCCTCCTTATAACCAATCTAAACTTCCTCTGTTTCAGTTTGAACCTGTTACCCCTTGTCCTACCACTATACTCCCTAGTGAAGAGTCCCTCCCCAGCATCTTTATAGGCCCGCTTCAGATACTGGAAGGCTGCTATGAGGTCTCCATGCAGCCTTCTCTTCTCTAGGCTGAGCAGCCCCAACTTTCTCAGCCTGTCTTCATATGGGAGGAGCTCCAGCCCCTGACCATCATAAGCACATTCTCTGTGTTACCTCAACTGTAAAGGAAGCCATGTAATAATTTATAAATATTGAAAAGGAATGATGCTGTCTGTCACATGAAGCAATCACAGGAAAAGTTTCTCAATTGCAAGACTTTAAACATACCAGATTTTCTTTGTGTGCGCTTCCCCACATATTATGTGTTTCTAGTCCCAGTAAGTATTCCATACAGAAATGTTTTTGGAGCAATTGCCCTTTTCTCTTCTTTGTCCATCAGAGCTATCAGATTTTATCCTGTTGCTGTAAAGCTGTGTCTAGACCAATACCAAGGTGTGTGTTCTCCCAGTTTGGTTATAAGTAGGTGCTGTGGACAATCTAGCATCTAAAATGCAAATTGTATGTTGGTAGGCCTTCAGGTGTTTGTCTCTCTTCTCTCTAGGCTGTGATGTTTTAGAACTACAGGTAATAGCTGCCATGCTACAAATACAGATGGAACTGAATTGGTCCAGTTTTTAGCAGTAATGATTTTAGCTTTTAGATGACTTCTGGGAAGATTTTATTGTTCAAGACTGTAAAGAATTTATGTCTTTATTTATTTCATGGAGGATTTCTAGCATGTGACATTTTCTTCTAAGAGTATGTATGTGGATGGGCTTTGAGAAACTCTTGCTACAGACCAGGGGATTACGATTTTACTCCAAGCTAGTCTTAAGGGCCCCACAAATGGATGAAGCTCATGTGAAAGACAAATCAGTTTTTAGAACCACAGACTCCATCTTTTCACAGGGGTGCAGCAAATGCCTAGTTATCTCTGCCCCCTCTACAATTCTGCATAAACAATTTTAACAGTATCATGTGGAGTTTATGTAAGGAAAAGTTTTGCCTCCTGTGAGTTCTCAGATTAGTATTAGTCAGCCTGTAGATTTTACTAAAATGGAGGTAGCTGCTCCATTCAGCAGAGCTGAATGGGCACAATCACTTTGAGCAAGAAAGGAGAAAAGGTTAAGATGGAACTGTTGGGTGAAATACAGTCTTTTCAAATTTGCTATTTCAAGATCATCAGCTCCCAAAATCAGTGTCACAAATAGGGTCATGAGCTCAAAATTTAAGTCTAAATTGGGTTGTGAATGCCCAGACATAGAGGCCTGAATGGAAATTTTTGGCTCTGCTGAGCCAGCTCATCAAAGAAAACTTTAGCGGATGTGATTGTGATTTATAAATCTCTTATCAAAATGCAAAACATTTAGTGTAGAAGTGACACTTTATCAAGTTCCTGCACTTCTAAGCCACACCAAAACCCAAACAGAAATAGCAGAAATTAATTGATGCCAGATGTTTCCAGAAGGGTGGGACGAAGTGTGCTGGAGTTTCAGCTATAGTGGCCAAGGCAGCAGCCAAACTAATTAAGTTCCTGTGTCTGCATTCCTCTACTCTGTTAGGTACAGGAAGGCCATCTATGTGACAATAGTCCTAAAACAGCAGATGAGAGTAACAGTAAGATTTTAGGTCAAGTGCACATGGCTTTAAATTCTATAACATAGTACGTTTTGCAGTCAGGGTAGTAGTGAGTTGCTAATTCCCAATCAGCATAAAAGATTAGGTTCCTAGCATATGTATTAACAAGCCTGTCTACTCTGTACTGACTGGAGCCTGCCACTATGACTCCCCTGGGGAATACTTCACTAAGAAAGATGTCCCAGTGATTTAAATATGTGCAGAATGTCTGATTTAGCCATGTCTTTTTTCCCAATAAAATGTCCTGCATAGTGTGAGCCAGTAAGTAGGCATGTGATCTTTAAGCTGAAGATGTCTGTGCTCAATAGCACAATTCCCTGAATACGTAAATGAGCTCCCAAAAAATACTTTGCATTTCTTCAAAGAAAATATTTCTTTTAATGATATCAGCTGTCTGGCATTCTGCTTCAATAACTCAGGCAGTTTTCTTGACGTACTGTCAAAAAAGTAGGCAATATCAGTTAAATAATTGAGAATATGTGAACTGCCATAAACAATTGCTCTTGTTTGTTTCTTTGCAGAAAGAAAGGAAGTGAAGGTGGGAGAGTACAATGCTGTGGCTGACACATTGGAAATAATCAACAACAGCATCAGGTTCCAAGGTAGGAGAGAAAACTGGAAAGAGGTACAGGATTGACATGGGTAGCTGTATGTAGTTTATAAGATTGTGCGCTGTTAAAGAATTGGTTTAGGATTTTTAGTATCAAAAAGGTATGACACTGTATAAAGAGAAAAGAAACTGATCTATGGTTTTTTTTTAAAAAAAAGGGAGGATTCTGAAAAGAAAATCGTTACATTTTGATATTGTATACTTGTTTTTCATTCCAATGATTAGGACAAATTCAAATTTACAAGTGGATACAAACACTTTTCTCCATCTACACCAATGAATAATGTTCTGATTTCATCCCCATTTCCCATTCCCCCAGTTCATCACACCTGAAGGGTGCTCTTGTGTGCCGTGTTTGCACAAACAGGAAGAAGGTGGCTGTTATTCTCTAGGAAGTGTTTGTTAAGCAGTTAGTTAGAAACTACCAAGGATGGCTTTAAGATGACTTGTGTGAAACAGGGCCAGAGGCTGTTGAGCGCAGAAGCGCTCTCAAGGACCCCAGCAGGCATACGGGCAGTGGTGGTTTACCTTCTTACCATTTTTTATTCCATGCTGCTCCAAAGTTAGCGTGAGGACTTCCTCTGCCCTCATAGCAGTTGAAGTGCGGGCATAACCACAACTTTCTGAGGCTATGATCATGTCAGCAAGACGTCAGCTGGAATTATTTTTAAGGGTCTTTCCTGTTCAGTATAGGCATATACATTATTCTTGAAGTTAATAAGTAGTATTTAATCTTAAGTTCTGCTATGGTGCAATTTAGTAAAAGAAAGAAAAGTCAGCTTCGTGAGACCTGTGTGGTTTCCCCTGGGAGTGGTGGATGAGTATTAAGCTTCTGTACCCTGTGCTCTGCTACACTTGCTTCCAGTGTCCCAACACCCAGAGTCCACATGAGCATGACTGGAGTTTCATTGAAGTGATCTCATCTGTGACTGCTTTTCCATCTGCCCTGTAAATGCATGCTCTGTGGTGGAAAAGGGAAAAAGGGGAAATCTCAGGTACTCTTCTCTAATATCAAATTAGCAAATGGTCCCTTGACAGCCACTTCATTGTGATCACTTAAAAGGAAATTTTTTGCAGAAAATGGTGGGTGTAAAGACCAAAGGATAGCAAGTTTCCATTACCTGAATTGTTTCATCTTAACTTATATGGATAAAGCGATTTTATTGTGTAAATCTTTGAATGTTCTTCTAGGTGAAAACCAGAAGAGTTGACATAAAATTTAGTGCCAGCAGGGGCTAGTCAGTTACGTGCAACTCTGGTCAACAGAGCTCTTTCTGCCTGTGGACCCATTTTGTGATAAGAAGCTTCTTGGCCCTGAGTGGTCATTCTTGCAGCCCCATGGAAGTCTGATGTGAAAGAACAGGCTTATGAGTTGTAGGGCACCCAAATTCCTTCCTGAAGGAAGACAGCGGCGCCAAATGCCTTTTGCCATTCCCCTGTACCAAGGAAAAAAATAGTAAGCAGATAAAATGAAGTGTGGGAGCTAGGGGATGCAGATCTTTATTGCAGTTGTCAGAAAGTAATTCTCATTAAACTGAGAAGCCTTTAATTAGTGGGACCAGACTGTCAATCATGTGCATGGCTTTAAACATAGTTTCTGACTTGAGACATCCAAGTCCACATCTGCAGGGATTTGCAAAATGGGTCTGTCCCTATAAAACCTTTGCTATCCCTTTTTCTACATTCTTTTACTCTCTAAAGTCCTAAGGGCACCAACAGCCCTGTCTCCCCTGTCCTGGGCCTTCCCCCACCCTAGCCACAGCCCAGGACCCTATTTCAGCCCCCCAGGTCTGTCAGTCCCTGCCTCAGTGATGCCACCCCAAGGCTTGCCTGCAGCTGTGGTAGGTATCTAGACAGACTGTTTGAAGTTGCCCTTGTAATACTGACACTATGCAGAGAAACAACATTCTGTTTCCTACTCAGTGCTTTGTCACTTGTTTCAGGAAAGCATAACCTCCTGTTGAACTTCATAGTATGAATTTTAGTGCTTATTTACACTTCAAAATGAGGATTGTTAGCATATATTTTATGGGGCTCTGCATTAAGATGTTGCTGTCTTTTTTCTTCCAGAGAAGTTGTTCACCTGCTCCAGAACCACAAACCTTCTTGTCAATCAATACGACTAACACATGTCTGTCAAAGTCAATGATTTAGTCAGCTACTGATATGACTCACAGTTGCAAAATCTAGCAGATCGCGGTATTATACTTGAGAGGCAAATTTTCTTACAGAAATTCTACATCTGGCTGAGCTTTAGCCATTTTTCTTATTGTAATTCTAGGACTTGAGCCTCCAAAGGACAAAACAATTATACAGGAGGAGCTACGCAAGATCTCCCTGCCTCTCTACAGCATCCTTTCTGCCCTCACCATCCTAGGAATGATAATGGCCAGTGCTTTCTTGTTCTTTAACATCAAAAACAGAAATCAGAAGTAAGACGCTCATGTTACTTGTATCACTACTTCTTTCGTATTTAAATGCCGTGTTTGTAGAGTCTGTCATATATTTACATATATGAGGAAAGATGTGGAAAGATGATATTTTAGAACTGTTTAATTGAAATCACTGTGTAATATATTAACATTGAAACGGATTGCCTATGTGTTAAGACAAACTCTTTTATACTATCTGGAAAGTAGATTTTTTTTTAATTTATGGTTGACTGTCTGCTAGTCACATTAACCATAGTTAATTAATCCGTCAGTAAAATAAGAGGTCTTTTGACTAAACATTCAAGAACCTGAAGCAGTGTTAGAATTTCTAAAACTGCAAATAATTTTATAGTGCATGCCTATAGATTTCATAGAGTTCTGCAGGAAACGTTATCTGCTTGCCTGTTTACAAAAATCTCTATTGTTTTAATAGCCTAGTAGTAATCTTTTCCTCTTTAATGCAATATCACCTTTTGTCCATAGACTAATAAAGATGTCCAGTCCCTACATGAACAACCTTATTATCCTTGGAGGGATGCTTTCTTATGCATCTATTTTTCTTTTTGGTCTTGATGGATCCTTTGTTTCTGAAAAGACATTTGAGACACTTTGCACAGTAAGTAATTCCGTATATTCTAGTTGAAGATAGTCTTGCAGGAAGCTCTGCAAGAAATGCAAATAGAAATGTTCATTAGTTGGACATCTCATTCCATTTAATCACTGATTCTCTTAGCTCTTCCCTGAGATATTTTTTGGGTCCAAATTCTGAAACATGCACAAAACTGCATCAGTAATATTACTATTATTATTATTGAAAGCTTCAAGTGCATTGGGATTTGGCCTCCGACTAAAACAGTAGATGTACTTTCTTGGTTTGAAATTATACATATGAAGATGATTTATTAAAGGTTGTGTTTGTAGCATGACAACTAGTGATATCTGTGAAGCCTCTATATCTTCTTTATGGTTTCCGTATTGCTTTAGACTTTGTGACAGCTGTTTGTCTGGGTCTTTTTGGCTGAATCTTCAAAAACTTCTGCTATTTCTAGGCTACACTATAAACTCACACAAGCCTAGATCCATGCAGAATATATTCCAGTTAAATCCAAACAACCTATTCTGAAATCAAATTAAACATGTCCACCTAGAAGCTTGTCTTAATAGCTTGCTGTAATAAGTAGCTTGACTTACAGAGGCCATTTCAAAGAAAGGAAAAGCGTTTCACTGCAAGGGTATTCCTTCCAAAGCCAATGCAATCATCGTTTGAATGTGTCAAATATTTTCTCCTCAAAAAATTCTAAGACTATGCTTGGCCCATTGCCTCAGACATATCCTGAGTAACAAGGATCAAATTCAAGTCTAGAAAATTACACTTCACAGCACCTTTTTTTAGGAGTCTAAATTTCTGATGGTGGCATTGGAGAAAGAGAAACTTTAATTCCAGAGAATAATTCAAAGTATGAAAGTTGGATGCCTAAACCTAGGTGGTGCAGACACATCCCAATATTTCAACTGAAATTCTTCATACTGACTAGAACCAATATAGAAGTGAAGTACCATGTGCCTTTTTCAGTTATACCATTTTGAAACACTGGAGAACACTTTAGTGTAGGTCAATATGCACTAGAAGATATAGTATAGGTGAACTTATGGGATTTTCTGTGCAAAGTCTTAGCTTCCTTAGTTGGGCCTGGACACAGCTTTATTTTAGACACCTAAATGTTAGCAGCAAAAGAAAGAAGGAGAAAATACCCAGTCTTCCTACAGCTAGAGTGCAAATTCTCTGTAGAGCTAGAAGAGATGCCTCAAAGACTTCAAAAGGGTGATCCTGTTCACCTCTCCCAAACTGGTATATACCTGTCTGAACACATATGGAACAATAGGAAGCAAAAGATGCCAGCATCCATTTTTTATCCAGCAATTATGGCCTTTTTTGTGAAACAGTTTCCAATAGAGCAGAAGTGTCATCAGAAAAACCAGTTGTTGGCATCAATCCACATTTTTTTCTGGCTTTCCATTGTGGAAGAATATAGTGGCAGGAGGTGCAAATTTTAGCTCCTGGTGTCTGCTCAGCCTTGAGGGTCTTGTATTCAGAGCTCCTGACTTCACTGCCAGGATGTAGGCCATTGTATGACTAGCCTACAATGCTCCTCTTGAAGCAGCCAAGTACTGTGGAACAGAAGGAAAGAAAGTGGGAACCAGAGGTACCTATCATGGAGCTGTTCCAGGGAACAGGTTTCCATCCAGATTTAGCTATATAAAACTAAATGTACGCCATCCTTTAAATGTGAAACAGTTCAGAATTTACCCTGAAAAATGAACCATCATCCAAAATCTTGTGCCTCTGAGCTAGAACATTTCTGCTATCTGATTTTTCTCTGATATGCTTCTCAAAATGTAACCACTACTCTCATATTCTAAATGCATCAAATTTTAAGTGAGATCTGTCTTATCTTACATACCTCTTCTTTTTTTTTATTTTTTTTTTCTTCAGTTTGTATCTGTCACATTATGTTAAGTCTGTTTTTCTGTCTGCCAGAGAGGGAAATATCTGAACAGGCACTTGAGTAAGCTAACTACTTAGCTGACCAATAAAAGAAAGGAGTAGGGCAGAATACTGTGTTCTTATAGCCAAACTTTGATTAAGAGGTATTGTCATATGCCTTAAAGAATTTTTTTTTTTTTATTTTAACATAGTGAAATGTTATATTTCACTATGTTAAGCAGAGCAGAGCCTGTGAGATTTCTCCCCAGTCTTGGCTTTCCAGGTTTTTCAGTCCAGTACAGAAGCATTTCTGATTGTGCTTTCTCGTGCCTGGCTACTGATTTATTTTATGAATCCCAGTTCTGTCAGTGATTAGTATTACACTTATAAATGCAAGAAGCCCTTCAGAATCAACCTACCAGGGAATTTCTCCTCATTAAAACAATTCTTGTAAAATTTCTTCCTCTAATTATAATTTTTTCAATGCAGTAGCTTATGCTTCTCTTAGAAATCATTTATATGGCCACCATTGAATGTGGCAGTGCACTCGTATCTAGAAAACTCTGAAATATTGCTGGAGAATTCATAAATATGGGAGACAAACACACTTTTTTTTTTAGTAAGTCTTCCGTCTTTCCTCCTTTCTCTCCAAAACATCCACTAGGTTCTTGGTACAACATATACATTTGGCTCCCTATCATGAACATTTGTATTTCCATATGGGCAATATACTTAGTGGTTTCATAAGGACTACTCACAGATACCAGTTCTTATAGGACTAGGGCAGTGCAAATCTGTCTTGATCATCCATTTCCCTGAAAATGCATTATTTTGATTGCCCATTCTACCCATATTAGCGATTAGTTTAAAATTCCCTTTTTATGCAAGACTGGCTTAGTTTTTCAAAGAACCAGCTACAATGGAGAGTGATCATAAAAAACAGCTGAGCCAAAAACATATAACAACTACTACATCTCAGGCACAGAGAAGAGTCATGAAAATGAAGGGAGAGATATTTTTTTTTTGTGGAAATAGAAATTTTGATCCAGCTTTTGAAAGCAGAAGCAAAACTAAAAAGCTGTCATTAGTGTTATCCCCTCTCTAAGCCAAGTAATCACCCTTCTTGTCTTCTATATTTCAAAAGCTATTAGATCTCACCAGTTGCAGCGCAAACACATAGCAAACTTATTTAATTAGATATGTTATATATGGTCTCTGTTTATTTTTTTGATAATTTTTTTTACAACACTTGTAGAAGGTCCTTAAATACTCCTGAGTCAACCCATAAAATTGTGGAAAAATGGTTTTCAGATTGTAGCTATTACGTTCTAAACCTATTGTCTGTGCTTCACCTATAGCACAGTGTTTGTAACATTTTTTTGGGGGTGAAGTGCTTTGCAATACCTAGTCTTTGAATTTCCTACACCTACATCTACATGTACACTGTGTCTTGTAGCAATATGAAAGGCAGATTTTGTCTTTCTTTACTGAAATATCATAGCCTTGTGTCTGCCCCACTGAGAGAACAGCTAGGCAAGGTGGAACTCCATGGTCCACATTGCACCCTGTCTTGTGAAACGCTGAACCTGTGCAAGATGAAGACTCCAGGGTAGTGTAAGATTGGAGAGACATTCTGAAAACAACATCAAACAAAGACTGAGAGACTGCAGTGAGGAGCAGGAAGGAAAAGCCATGTGTGAGAGGTTACAGAACAGGTTCCTAGGGATGGGGACAGGCTGCAGGGTGAGTGGGATGCTGGGCAATTTGAACATCGTGGCTGAAAGTAGCTCTGGAAGAAAGGACTTGCCTTTAATGGTAGAGGAGGCAGAGGGAGAAGATGTATGAACCTTCTATTTATTTATTTATTTATTTATGCCTTGTCTTCCCTTGTCATTTTGAGTTTTCTCTTTATGACCATTCTTGTGGGGACAGACTAAAAGGAAATTGGGCAGTGCCATCTCAAAGCTGGTACTGTCTTTGTGTACTCTGGGTAAGAATCACTTGGAATAGACCCTGTGTGACCAAATGCCATCGAACCTTGATATTTGGTTAGCAGTTGATGATGTGCTCCTTATTCGTACTCTTTATACTCTTCAGACATTGACATTTGTTTTGGAGAGGTTTTTTTTCCCCTTTGGACTTTATATTTTCCTAATTATTTTCCTGAAATGGTTTCATTTTGGCCAGGAATTAAAAAAGCAGCAGATAAGAGACTCAGCTCCTACTGAACTGAAAAAGGATTTGGACCTCTAATCCATTTCTTTGTCTCTCCAAACCATAGAGCTTTTTGTGTTTTTAGTCTGGACTTTTTAATTTTGTGTGTATTCTTTAGTTTGTTTCCTTCTTGATTGTTTAGCTGTTAATTTTAATCTCCCTTTTCTGTATAATAGCTTCCGTAATTGTCCTCCCTGTCATTCAATCTGAGACTGATCTCCCTCCTATTTAATTCAAAGGCAATTCTGTTACTCAGTTAAACATGAGCCTGATCAGCTTCTATTTTAGTAAATGACATTTTTCTTGGGGGGAAAAAGAAAAAAAGTAGAGACAAAAGTTATAACATTGAATGGATTCTTGAAATAAAATTAATTCATATGCTGAGGCAAATGCACCACAACCTTGCCAGAGATTTATTTAGTAAGGTAATATTTTTAGAAGATTTTGCCTCTCCTTCAGTAGGACAACAGACAGATTTTAAAGCCCCCTTATAGAATCAGGAGAAATGCAATATCTTTTACACTACCCATGGATTAATTCTGAAAAATTATCTGAAATACATTAAGAAATCACTACAGGAGATCTCACAGAATGTGAATCACTGCTGTACTTAATTTATGTGAAAACAGCAGGACTCAATTCTCTAATGTTATTGCCACTTACGTTTTACAAGAACTGTGCCACTGCCACACAAATTCTGAAGAATGAGTTAAAAGTCATAAACACATGTCAAAGGCTGTTTGATATAAAGGAGAAAAGTATAATTCAAATGGATGAACTCATTCTTTGGTGCCTGCCTGTGCTCCCGCTGCGGATTTTGCCATGGTTAGTAGAAGCATGATCAAACCCCAGTGAAAACTTGTTGAGATGACACATTTTTGTTCATCATAATTGCCCTTTATGTTCCCAGTTTGCTAAGAAAAATATAAGGCACTTAATTTTCAGCTCATGAGTAGTCCACAGAAATCAACAGAATTGTCTAGTTAAAGATAATTGTGATCTCAGGGGCTAAATGCACAGCACGGTTTGTTCTTGCGTTTGTCACTTTTTAGCGCCTAAGTCTAGTACTAGGATGCCACCAAGCCACTCAACACAAATGTTCAGCTGCAGCCTAACCCTGTCTGCACTGCAGCTTCAAATCCAGTGCATGTGAAAAACTAGCTAATTATCAATATTCTCCAAAGGATTCAGTCTGAGTCTCATAAACTGAGCTGGAGAGCGGAATGTCAAGTCCTATGAAAGACAGATTTGATAGTTTTTATTTAAAAGAAACCATAAAAATTAAGATCATGAGAAGGTAAATATAATGCTTACGAGAATTTTTAATTTGGGTGATTTCTTTGCAGAAACATAATCTAAATGTTTTGCTAACTGGAGAGGTGATAAGAAGCTTGCAGCTTTTTACACAAGTTTTTATGGAAGTTCTTTGTGCCGATGTTTGTTTTTCTTTATTCTTCATTCCTGTTTCTTATTTTTTTGCTATTTTGAAATGTAACAACAACAAAAAAGGACGGTGTAGCGTATTCAGTTCAGAAGGCTAGCTCTGAGGCTTTTTTCTTGCAGTTTAACACAGGAATAAAATACATCACTTTCTTAATCAACTGCATTTGAAAATGCTATTATTGCTTTCATGAGTGCGATACCCTCCCAGGCATATCTTGTGAGTTCATGACTGTGGTCTTCTGAATGCATATGCAGTGGTGGTCAAATCTGGGAAATTAATGAAGCTTCTCTAAAAGTGAAACTTTTTAGTTTTCATCATTTCAGTCTGTTTTCCAAGATAACCTTATTTTATAATTTAATACACAGTTTTAATCATATATAAATCTTTTTAAAATAAATATTATTGTTGATTGTCTGAAAGTTAACAATGCCTAAAATAGTATTTTTGTTTGTAAGCTTCATTCTTAAGAGTATATAAACAAAGACAGTCTTACTTCTTTGTTCAGGATGTTCCTGATGCTTTCACCACTTTTTAATTTTCCCTTAATAACTCATTGCTCACAATTAGATGGCTTCTTTTATTATTAATGAGTTATAATATCAAATAAATTTATATGTCTGTTACACAGATATATAAATAGCAACCACTTCACCATTCGTATAACGAGATGATGGGAAAGCTGCTGATAGATTTATGTGAAGATATCAAATAGCACCATTGAAAACATAGGTTAACCAGTTAAAGCTCAAGGTTGAGAGGAAATATGATTCAAATGGAAGTAACTTTATAGAAGGCTGATAAGCTATAAATGCTTTTTATATGATGGAAGAATGGTCTTACTTAGCACCTTAGGGATAGATTTAAAACAGGCGCTTTGTTGCAAAGGGAAGTTGAAAAGTAAGGCTCCTACAGAACATGAGGACAAAAGGAGTGTCTTGTTCATAAATGCAGTGACTAGCTGAACATTACAGCATTTGTTTAAACATCTTACAACTTTTGTTTAAACATTAATGTTTGAAAAAGGCAAATTTTGTTTGTTTAAAATAAACATGATAACTGTTCCAAGTCTGGAAATAACCCAGAATGTTCTGTTTCTCTGTGGAGACACTTTCCGTGTTTGGTGGTTTTCAACTGTGCTGTCCACTAATAAAAAAATCATATATTTCTAGCTTTTTCAGTTATCACAAGTAATGCACCTTACAAGAGCTCAATCAAGTAATTTATAAAAAGCACAAATTCCAGTCATGGGTGCATGCAGAGCATTTTCATAAATAGGCCCCAAACCAATATAGTGTAAGAAGTATAAGGAAAAGTAAAATAAGAAACTGCATTTTAGCATTTGCATAGACATGCTTGGTTGTTGTATACCAAACAGTATTATCTCTTTTGACACTTGTGAGAGGAGATGTTCGATTAGTCAAGACACCTTATTAAAAAAAAATAGTAATAGCTAAGAAATATAAGCAGATAATTGGAGGCATATCCTAAAATTCAGTGCAGGCATGAGGAATTTTGTAATGACGAAACCTATTTTTACAAATTATCCTTCTGTAAGAACACAGGAATATTTTCAGGTTTTTGTGTCTAGTCTGGAGTAGGGATTTGAATGCAAGTTTCCCATCTCCTAAGGAGTGTCTTTCCTGTTCATTTGGCATGTACTGGGGGAAAAGTGATCTTCCTCAGCTTCTTCTATTGAAATACATCATTAAAAACTTCCAACATGAGAGAATTCCTGATCTATTGTATAACATCATGGTCATGCGCTCCAATTGTTGGTGTTATTTTTATCATGTTCTTTCAAATGAGTGGGATTTGTAGGTATAATGCATTTAACAATATAAATAGGCAGATATATGAATTTCGGAGGCTTTTGCTGTTTTCTAAATTTTTCATTTTGCTACATGCATTAATGAATTATAGCAGACAAAGTCAAGGTCATTTTCTTCAAAATTAAAAATTTATTTTCATCTGAAACTTACTGTGTCATTCTTCGCAGCAGTGATATCATTTTTACAAAATCTCCGGGTATGTTTAAACTATAATGTTTCCAATGTAGGCAATAGTTATATTATTCTAATTTACACAATCCAGATCAGGAATACATAACACTTTTTCAACCAAAAATTGCAGAAATAACATTTTTCTGAATATTGGGTTAGAAACATATTATGAGCATAATTGATTTTATTACTATTCCTAAGAGGCAATTACTGTTTCAGTGAGAACAAAACAGTGTCTTATTAGAGACATGAAAATACCATGTATCTGTTTGCCAAATATATCACTGAACTGTACACAAAAGAGCTGAATACTTATTAATAGCAGCAAAGATATTGAATGCTAAGTATGGTTATCAGTGCTCAATTGATGTGAAGTAAAAAAGATGTAACTGGCTAATATGAACATGTTGATATGAACCATATTTTTTAAATCACTCGCAGCAGATCTAACTTTCGTTTTACTGAATTTATTAGTATAATGTATGATAATGGATAACAAGCAAGGCTTGAAAAAATATTTAACATATTAACATGAAAATAGTATGAAAATTATTCAAAATGATACTTTGCTGACCTATCTATTCCCATTTTTGGGGGGTTACAGAGTGTTTTTCTAATGCCACATTCAAAAATGTTACAAAGGGGTAACGCTCATGTGGTTTGAATTTGATCACAACTGATTTACTGGTTTTATTAACAAGATTAACCAGCAGTCGGTGAATGATATGTTCAGGATCAGTATTGGCAATGCAACAGATAAACTGCACCATTAGATGCTAATTAAACATTAATGCATACATACAAATATCTACAGTCCTCTGTGCGCAATCCCTATATATTCTAATAAATGCACAGGCTGAGTTACAAGCAGGAACCTCCTGCTCACAGGATGCATGGATTACCCGCGCACCCTTTCTTCTTGGGGTGAAGGTTCCCCTAGACACACATTTTGTGGGACATGTGGGCTCTGTGCCCTGGTATGTATCTCTGCAAACTGATAATGCTCACAAGTGTGAGTTCACACTTCACACTTGAGGCATGTGCCCCTGCGTGGTGCACAGTGTTACCAGATTTGGGCATATTTTCTTACAGACAGTTTTTGGTCGTCAATTCATATATATTCTTATTTGTCAAGACCCAAGGTGCTGTGTCTACTTCTATCTCACTGATTCATCATTTTTAACCATACATATTTATTTTAAGGAACAGCAGTCATTTTATGTTTCTTATTGCTTTATCAACATTTTTTGAGTGAGTCATATAATTTTTTTTATTTTTCACCTTGATACCCAGTCACTAATGATTACTAAAAATCAAAATTTCTATTCCACAGAAAATCTGGGGGGAAAAAATCACATTTTGAATTTAAACAATTGAAATTCTGAAGATGTGTGGAAAGGCAAAAACTAGGTAACATATATTTAGAAGTGAAACACTGAGATTATTCTTAATGTTTATAATAGATCCCAAAGTTTCCATCCTAGTGCAACACTTAGTTTCTCATCAATATGCATGTCCTAAAGTTACAAATTCAAAATCCCAAACACTGCAGAAGTCAGATGTGAATCTAGGCTGGTTTCCAGTGAAAAACATTGCCTCTAGGTCATCTGAAGAATTTTTTTTAAATGCTATCTCAGAATGTTCTGGTTTTCATGAATCAAATTCTTTTATATCAAAATTTATCTTTAGTGGCCAAAGGTGCATGGTGAACATGGCTAAAAGGAGACTGGCTTGCCTTTTTTCTAGCTTTGCCTTCGCTGTCTTTAGCCATTGTTTTTCCCCTAGTTTTTTCATCTGCAGTATACAGTGCATTTTATTTTTACTTCTTTGTTCCCTTTTGTGCAGTCTCTCTTTTTGACAGCCAGCCCATGTGGAGTCTCTAGAGGGAGAGGAAATTGTTCATCCTCCTTGTGATTTCTCAAGGTCTCAGATTCAGCTGCAGGCTTCCATCTCCACGGCTGCGCCTCTCTCATGGTCTTCCGCTTGCAACATTGCTATACTCTGTAGTCTTTAGTCCCTCTTTTGAGAAGGAAATAGTCTGTTCAGGACAGAAAGTGTTTCAAACAGCCAAACCACCAGGGAAACAAAAAGAGAAACTTCCGCAGAATTAGAAGGGGCTGTGCAGGCAGAGCTTGCTATAACTCTTAAAGTCCCTAGCTTAGCTAAAACCAAGTATGAAAGTGAGTGCCTACCTACAAGTATGCTATGGGCAGGTGGGAAATTCCACAAATAGCTTTTATGACTTTTATTCTGTCCTTCCTGGGAAATTGGAGGGTTTTTTATTAAAAAAAAAAAAAAAAAAAAAAAAAAAAAAAAAAGTCATTCTGGTTTTTACTCTAAAGAAATCAAGTCATTTTTAGTTTAAGAATCTGGTTTTCTCTTGGAAACTCTCTATGAGGAAAACATCTAGATAGGTCTATGTCAAAGCTGTGGCCAGCTCAAGATCCCATTTCTCCATTGTTCTATGTAAGCTCACCATCCGCTTTTTCTTAGGCTCGTATTGCAGGTATTATCTTTGATTCAGGTCTTGTCACTGAGGCCTGCTCACCAATGCTGTGTTTTGGTCTTGCCATTTTTCCCTATATGAAAATTTAAGGTCTATTTTTCTTTTCAGAATGCTCAGGGTCTGCATTAAGTAATGCATACCTCACATAGTATAATTTCTTCTTATTTAGTCTGAATAACAACTACTTCTCTGTTCATTTCTGTTCAAAATGTTAATATTGACTCCCTGGCTATTTTTTATAGTCTTAGTCTCTTGGTTTCCTCCACTAGCTCCTTTCCTGTCTCCAAAAAACACAATAAAACTAAAAAAAAAAAAAAAAAAAAAAAAAAGGTAGAATATTGTAAGAGTTGTAATTTTATATAAGGAAGGGTTTGTTAATTCAGCATCCAGATTTGGTATACTTGGAAAAAGGATGGAGGGATGAGGAAATAAGCAAGAAAGAGACAATTCTGAAATGACAACATGTTTTGAAGGTCTTGAGAAAAACTTTGGCTGAAATGATGATATCTGTATTATCTACTGAAAATTAAGTAGCTTTGTCTTATTTTATAGATATATATATGTATATTTATTTTTTGTTTAGGTCCGAACATGGATTCTTACAGTGGGATACACAACTGCGTTTGGAGCAATGTTTGCAAAAACGTGGAGAGTTCATGCAATTTTCAAAAATGTAAAAATGAAGAAAAAGGTGAGGGGAAGTAAACTCTTATTGCCCTGTTAATATAATTTTCTGGTTTGCTACCTTTCCTGGATGGCCATACTTGTGCTGACTCTGTTCATGTGTCACATTCAAGGCCCTGAATGGTTTGATATGGGGGCTTTCTTGGTCTCTTTTTTAGTCTCTGAGAGCTGCAGTTGATCATCAGCCCTTCAGTCTTTATAATGAGATGTGGACAGTGGAGATGGCTGTTAACTGTCAAAGTGAATTTGAATCCTCACTGTTATTTATTATGTTTTTTCAGCATCCAGAGGTCTCTCCTGGTAGATTCACAGATGTTATGAAGTGTTTTCTGTGTATGTCTGTTTGGGATACAGGTATTACACGCACATTTCTCATAGATTGGTTGGAGGAGGCATGAAAAAGTGCTGTTTATACAGCTTGCTTTCTAATTTGGATTGAAATTGCATAGACTTACCCTAAGACTGGTAGGACATGAACCACAGTAGTTGTGTCCAGCATTTTTGGTACAGCACATTTTCTGTAAAATGTTAATCTCAGTTTAGGAGTAGTACAACACTTCATGTACGTACTGCTCATTTGATATCTTTCCTGTGGAGCTTCTTTTCACACATGAAGTGCTTTTAATTCTATAGTTTTATTTAAAAATGGGAAAATGGTAAGTAGAAATCATTTTGATGGAGAAAACATTAAGAGAAATGTGCATGAAACCGAGAAATTAAATTATTATTAGAGAGAAAAGTAGCACCAAATGCATTATCTATACACAGCTGAATAGATTTATTCTAATAAGTGTTAAAAAGTCATTTACATTCAAAATAAGTACAACAGTATACCAAAACCTCTTCAGATTCCTGTTAGTTTCCCTCAGTGTGTGGTCACGAAAGAGCTGTATTACTATTTTTCTGGTTGTACTATGTAATTTGTTCCACAGTTGCAACATGTAGGGAGCTACTGTCACCACAAGATACACCTTTCCCTGAAAAGGTTTGGACTTCAGATAGACAGAGAGTTAATTCAGTTTCTGAGAGGATTTATGTCTTACATAATTAAGGAAATACATGCTGTGGCTGGAACTGGACCTACCACTCTAGCACCTTACCAACACAACCACCTAGCATTTACCTCTACTCATGTCAAATTTGCTTAAATTTTTGCTAGTTAAATCCCAAACATCTTTCAGTATAAAAAATAAGAGTAAATAACAAATATCTTAAAAGTAACTAAAATTATAAGAAGTTTCTGCACTAGAAACAGGATATTCTGGATCAAAGGAAGTGGAGATGACCCTCTCTGCACCTGTGCAAAGAACCCACCGTAATACAGTTTATGCTACCATAGTCCAGTGTACATTTTTCAAGGGTCTTATACTTCCTGTATTAAAGATTTTTAACCAAAGTTAAGTCAGTATTTTACTTCTTGAAAAATGAAATTTTATATTGTGAATATGTTTTCAGCTATATTGGTACAAATCTTCATAAATTAGTGAAGCTATAGAAGATACTGCCAGTGTAACACATAAAAGCTTTTACTTTGTAACCTTTATTATCCTTAGAATTTTATCATTTCTACAGCACTGACTATTCCAAACAGGAATGAACAGGTACTTCAGTGGCTGTCACTAAGTATTTTCTTTACTGTTTTTTAGAAAAAAATTCATTTTACAGCTTCAAGTGGCTCCTCAATAAATTTTGCTGTCTGTAAATTAAACATAATCCTCAAATTCTATATAGTGTCTATTCTTCAACAAGCCCATCAACAACTGCAAAATTCAATTCTTCATTCACAGATGGATTTTAAAGATTATTTCAGATCAGTTTAAAAAGACACTGACTGGCATAAGGGAGATAAATTTTCAGACATCTGGATGCTGACCAATGAGATGCTTTACTCTGAGTTATACAGGAAATGTCAAGTCTATTAGGACGCCTTATTCAACATTCTGTGATTAAGTAAATAGCACATCTTTGTTCTGTAAACTTTAAAGAATGGCTTTTCCCCAGAATTATCTTTATTTGCTCTATTTGGATATCCCACTCCAGAACATGACCAGGAATCATGAAAGACAACAGTTTTCTTAATGCAAAACAAATTAGCTATCCATAATAAATGTTTACTAGTCATACATTTCCTGTCTTTGATTTGCCAGGACAGATAAAACTGGGTTTAAAAGTTAATTGAAACCCTGGTGTTCTTTACTTGCGTCTTACAAGAAGGACATTTCATTTTCAGCAGATGTAGTTTATGAAGTATTTTGTATCTATGGAAAGTAATAGACATTTTCAGAAACAATATCTAAACTGATAAATAAGCAAAGTTAGTGCTGCATGAAGAAGCACATTAATGTTTTCTGAACTAGGTATGCCATGACAGAACAGATTGGCATTTCACTATGAGAGTACAAAGTTCCAAAATTAACTAAGTACCATGGATCCTATTCATCATATTCATTGTTTCAGTTTCCACCTGTATATAACAGTAAAATCTCACCTTTATATATACCACTTTTGCCTGTTATCCTGAATATTTTCATCAGGAAAAATGTCCAAAGAGTACAATTTCTTCACGGAGAGAAAGACTGTAAAGCTTTTGAAAATATTGGTTCATTCATTTCATGGAAGTGAGTATTAGAAGTGAATCTGTTTATCTTCATCAGATAGTGCAAGCTTGCTTCCAGACTTTTATTGGGCACTTATTTTAAGTGTACAACGTGGGTTTGTGAAGAGATAAGTGGATTTCTCTCTCATTGTGAGAAAATGTATAGATTTATAAGTAGTAATACACTATATTTTAGTGCAGTGGAAAGTGAAACTAAATGATTTAGAGGGTCTTAAATTAGTTGAAAATTTTTATTAACTTCTACTTATAAAGTTGTCAAAAATCTCTTTCATTTTCATCTTTTAATACATTCACTCCTTTGTTACTGGAAAGAAAAAAAAAAACAATAAAATTCAGAATACACTCCTTCTGCTATCAGGCTAATAACAGACAAATTTTACCAGATTCCCAGAGCTCTGTTACCATTTTTGATCCTGCTAGGGCTCAAAGGAAGCAAATTAAAATGTATTAATTCTAGATGAATTTGAAACAGAGGGGTGCAAGGGAATCAATTTTTGTCAAATGGAAATGACAAAATCTGTAGGGGAAATAAATTATTTTTTAGGTTTAAAAAGGTTAATAGAGATAATGGGAAGTAGAATAGAATTAGTATTAAAAATAACTGTAGCACTTATAATTGAGGTGCAATACTGGTTTTGATATGTCTCCTTTTTGTTAGTTTTCTGGGCAGCAGAATATCTTCTGCTGCCCAATGAGAGAATGGGGACTTTCATCAATGAGAGATGGGGAGTGCTTCTATGCTCCCCTTGCCAGCAGAGGGACTGGCCATGGGTAAGGAGAGGGACTGGAGATTATCAGTGGCAGGAAAGCATGTGGTGTCCTGTGAAAACCTTGGCTAGCGTAAGTTTAGAAGGCTTTGAAGCTTCTTTTTTGATGGGAACTGCAGTATCTTAGGTTTTAGGGAGCATTGAAACAACCCTGCGTAGTGACTGCTCCTGCACAGTGACTGCTCCTGCACAACTCTAGTATGTCAAATAAAGACTGTTCACTTTCAGTAAATAACAGGAATAGTAATAAATTCAAAGCAGTGTTATTTAAAGCCTCCATAAACTTTATATGTTCTGTTCAGAGACATGTATTTGACCATTTGTAAGTGAATGCAATAATGCATGATGATCTGGGTCACAGTGTGGCTTGTTGCTGTCTGTGTTTCAAAGTTCAATACTTCTTAGTTGACGTCGTTATAAAGTCATCTACCTCTAACATAGTACATTCAAGCTCTGTCTACTTGTACTTAGTTCTTTGACTATGACCTCAGGAGAGGGATGGTTTATGTTTAATTTTCACTGAAAATGTTGTCAATCTAACCAGTTACTACTACCATTGTAGACTTCTGGTGGCATATGTCTTTATGTTGACAGTAGTTGCACAGTAAATAGAGAATATAATTACACAAGGGATATGTCATAGCATCTTTTTTTAAGACTGCTGTAGTTTTGCCAACATTATTCTACTCATCAGTCATATTTCATAAGCTTTTCTGTGTTAATAAATTTACTATGTGACTGTAGAGTTCTCACAGATGAGGAGTTAAAGAGCTTAAACAAGTATTGAGGTATTGGTACTATCACAGACTTAGAAAGCAGCACAGAAAAGTGACATATCAGTCCAGCCTGACTTAGCTACGCCTGTCAGGCTGCAGTCTGGCAAACTTATTTTCTTACATTCAAACTACTGTCCTTAAAAGACTTCTGAAGGGAGCTGTGGTCTTCAGGCGCTGCAGAGACACATCGGAGATTGTACAGCCTACTTTGTTGACACTAGAAGGGTGAAGGGAGTCTGGCACTGAAAAGAAACCACAGGGCCATGAGGTCGGGAGCAGCAGAGAGGCTGAGAATGAGAAGTCGGATTAGCTGCTAAGGGCTTTGGAGGGAACGGGAGCCTGTCCAGATAAAAAGAATAGGGAAAAGCCTGGGATTATAGACAGGAAGAAAGAGTTGAAGAGGGAACTGAATTTGGAATTCCCAGAGAGTTAAAAGAAAATTGAGAGCCAGCAAAGAGTTCAGTGGGGCAGGGATGGTTGTAAGAAAGCTGTGTATGGTGGGATGTAGGGCCTGAGTTTGGGATTCAAGTGGCAAACACTAGTTGAGGAACTAGGTCTGATTTAAAATTAGACTAAGATTGTAATTTTGAGGCAGAATGGCAGGGCTGAAAAGTAGGGACATAGACTGGGAAAGTAACATAGGAATGAGAAAGGAATAACATTCAGGAAAAAGTTGAAATTAGGACTGGCCAGAATGGTTGCAGAGAACTTTGGGCAAAGCATAGAAACTGAACACAGGATTTTAGAGTTTCACTGTCCTTTTTTCTATTACTATGTATCTGTAAAACCTAGAGGCAAAATATGTGCTTTGCTGTCCCATTATGCTGTTGTACAGCTCATGATAGCTGCTAGTTACTCTTTTAGTTCCAGCTGATGAGGTGTGCAAAGATCTAAAGGTTTCTTTTGCTGATGAGTGCAGCTCTCGATGATTGAATTCTCTTTCTTTTCATTTTCTTTAAAAAGAATGGACTCATGAAAATGTTAAATGGCTTATGTTGTGGATAAGAAGTTAATAATTGAAAACCTACAGCTTGCTGGGATGTCTAGAAGTGTACTTTTGTTGCCCCATGTGCACTATTAGGACAGTAGTGCAGCCTTAGTTTCCTGCAGGATGCCAGTGTCATGGACCAGGTACAGTCAGCCTGCTGTGGGCATGCAATAGAAAATGGTAATATAAGAGGCAGTTTTCTGTTGCAATAGTTTTCACTTAAACCAGAAAAAAATACATAATGAAGAAGGCAGAAGGAGTTTTGAGAAAGGTGGTCTCGTGTATAAGATAGTTAATGCCAACATGAAGGAAAATAATTAATTGCCATAATTGTTTGTTATGCTTAGAAATCTCTATGAGTACGGTTTTCAGAAAAGGATAACACTTGTTTTTGAGAAGCAGATTTATTACCTGAGTGAAGCAGTGCAGGAATTCTCAAACTTTTAACCTCGTTGCCTTCCCACTCCATTTTTTTAACACAAATTTGGCCACCCCACCTCCCTAATCCGTATACTTTATGGTCCATAAACTGAGGCATATGGAAGACTGGGAAGGGTAAGAGATCATCCATGCTCTCTC
The DNA here is from genome assembly GCA_009867235.2 of Psittacus erithacus. Taxonomy (NCBI): domain Eukaryota; kingdom Metazoa; phylum Chordata; class Aves; order Psittaciformes; family Psittacidae; genus Psittacus; species Psittacus erithacus. The sequence continues at coordinate 19,361 of WYDI02025292.1, read as the reverse complement.
TGGAGTATGGGGCATGTGGGTTACTCTGAGCAAAACCCGGTCCTGACACCTTCATTCAGGACAGGAGGCAGCTGGCTGTGTGCTCTCACCCTGCAGAACCAGTCACAGGGAAGCTGTCAGTACCTGCAATGGCACAGTGTCCCTGGGGAAAGAAGAAGCTTTGAGAAGAAAACAGCTGGAGGCCACATGCTTGCAAGCTTATGCGCAGCCACCTTCTTCTTACAACTTGGCTCTGTTTATTGCTACCCCCATCCCTCATTTGTAAACCTCTGCAACTAAGTTTGTAAGATGAGTTTAATCTCTAGTTGTAAATTTTTCTATAGGCTTTTCAAGCTACCTTTGGAATTTAGAATTTACTGCAATTTATAATCTTTTTCGCAAAAGTCCTAAGGAGGTTTTTAAAAAGTTACTTATTATCTTAATAGTTTAAAAATAGATGAAGAAAAGTCTTCCAGATTATACTGTTTAGGGTTTAAGTCAGAATCTCACAGGTCACATCTTATTTACTCGTTTAAATGCCTTTGTAGGTGCAATTCCATATTAGCATAAATGTAGTTCATATTACCTCATTAGTTCTTTCTGTAATTACTGCTATAAAATATTTTTGCAGGTCAATTTTCAGCCTGTAAATATTTATACTCCTCCAGGACACTTTTTTCAATCTAGCTAGAGGGTTTTGTGTGTACAACAAGAAGCTATATGCTGGATTTCTCCTAGGATGCACATGTATTTCACTAAGTATATATGAGAGATTATAAGTCTGAAAAGGAGATGTGTCAGGATCCAAAAATGTGCTTTGGGTAACCATATCAACAGTGCAACAATCTATTAGGGACCATCTGCTGAAAATGAATCAGCATATGGATACTTAAAATGTTCAGCATTATTGTTCAGTCTTTGAGCATAAGAAAGGCAACAGAGATTTGAAATTTGCTTATGTTTGGAATCCTTCTTTTTCATTATGAACATTTACCACTGGACTAAGTAATCCATAATACTTACAGTGCAGTGTAAATTATTCAGGTAAATCTTCATGTGTTATTAATGCATAGACATAGTACTTTCTAAAGTGATATAAGTGGAAACCTGATTATTTCATAATTTTTTCCCCAAAATAGCTCTAACTATATATTTTAAGTCCAAAGCTTCAAAAATAGTCAGTGTAATCCTAGAATCCATATTTAGATGTAAAATAAGCATCCTGTTTTGCATAAGAGCTAATCAGCCAAAATGCCAGACAGGGAACAATAGGAGTCACATTTCTAAAATTTACATTCATATAAATGTGGATCAAGGAGCTAAATCTCAAGCTCATGTCATAGAAAAAAGTTGAGCTAATAAACTCTACATCTAGAAGAAAAATCTGCTTTTGAAGTAATTTATGTATGTAAATTTCTGCATGGTACAGTTCGATAAGGCAAAACCTCAGTAGCAATGGAAACAATGAAAACGATGTGAAATATAACTGCTCATAAATGGTGCTACAACCATAATTTCTATGTATTATGAGACTAATGGATGACAAAGAAATAAAGAACATGTCGCTCTACAGTATGAGGCAATTTATTCCTGAATAGCTTGAAATTGTATTGTAAATGTAATCAAGTGCATTGATGTCCCCAGCTATTTGGTAACAATGCAGTATGCTTTCCCACAGAATTGTTCATTAAAGAAAATATTAAAGTCTAGGTATTCTAATGTTATCTCAAACAAAATCAGAATATTTCTTCCACACCATTCAAATCCTTTGTGCATTTTTTTCCTGAAGATTGGGATCCCTTTTAGCACTAAAGATGAGAATTCATATCCCTGGTAGAAATTCCTCCACACTTATGGCCCATGCAATCTTGGTCTCAGCAGATATGTTTCTCTCAAACTTGAATATGACCTGCTGTGCTGATGCAATGTACAGTTTTCTCGAGGCAGCGTATCTTGCTTTACTTATGGTAGTGAGCAGAAGTTAACACAATGTTGAGGTTTGTTTCTAAGATTCCAAAACATTGTACAGCAGGAATAATTGGTTCTAATGGTGTCGTTTTATTTTTTTAGTGCCATTTTGCTTTTTAAGACTATAATGGTTTTCATTTTTCTTTTTTCAAGAGAGTTTTGTGAAACTAGCGATGTTTTATAACTCTGTGTGCTCCTTATGGTTGAATTAGCAATGTTAGTATAACAATCATCTCTCCAATTCTCTAATGCATTGTAGCCAGAATAGAGGCTCAGGCTTTCAAATATGAAGATTTTTATAATTTTTTAAGCTGCCACTGAATCTCTCTCATTCTCTAACCTCTGTAAAGTTTCTGTCTTCTGTTCCCCCTAGGGAACATACCCCTAGGATATTCCCCCTTTCTTTTATATGAATTGGAAATGTCTTTTAATTGGATAGCTTCTCCAGGCAGCAAGACATAGATCAGCACATCCACATTTGCAATGCAGTTACTGAGAGGGTGAGTCTGCCCAAAGACACTCTGCAATTATCCTGAGCATGAATCGGCAAAGACACATTCTAGAAATATGTGCTTTAGCAGGCTAGTAACTGTAGCTATTTAATTATCAAAGCTAGCTTTTTGATCATACCTAATTGTTCATTATTATTAGTATACCTTGCACTCCACTATCCTGGAAAGCAGTAGCAATCATCAAGTTCTCAGGCTGCAGGGGTCACCTTAGATCCTCACAGAAAGCAAATTTACCTTTTAATTTGTAAGTAGATATACAAATCAATTGAAATTAACTCAAACTGATTAAATAATTAATAAAAAAAATTAAAATACCTCTAAAAGAGTAAAATGTCTTAAGCGTACCTTTTTACCACCAATGACTTACTGGTCAATAATGCTTGCTACTACCAAATATGCTTTTCAAAATGTTAGCATTCAGTCATTAAAACTAATATAATTGTAGTGTGAAAAGTGTTCCCAATACTAATCATATAACCTATTATAACACATACTAGTAATAGCTGTTGAAAAAACATTGCGGCATTATTGAGAACAATGCATAATGTGTTTTCAATAGTCCTTTTTCCTCATTCCATTACACAATAGAAATTAAGAATTTATTACAGAATAGTTCTCTAAAATATTAATGGCTTTAATAACTCAAAGATAGATATTTCTCTTGGCCCACATATGGCAAAGTTCACCAGTCTACCACTGATCCTGTATCATCAGCCTCCTGGCACCATCCTACTTGCACTAACCCACTAAATGTAGGAGAGCAACCCTGAGATGTCTACTAATCATACTGAGAGAAATGAAAGAGTAGTTTATGCAATGGAGAGAATATCCTGAGCTTAAGTTTAGGGGTGGTTATACGGTCCCTTTTTCCAGTCTTGCAGACTTCATAATTTTTTCCCTGAAACTCTGAGACCTTCAATAATTGCTGTCAGTGCTACTCATTTAATGGAATAAGGTCTATGAAGCTTCACAGTGGGATCCTTTAAAGAGGGTTTCTCTCTAGAGATTCCATCTGAGGAAACTGGCAAAAAAATTAAATTGCTGAATAACATTAAACGCTAGTGGCTGAAGGCAAGGGCCAGATCTGTCAGCGAGACTAGAAAGGGTAGATCTACATAAGAGAAACCAGAATTTCTTTCTTAAACAAAAAAAAAAAAAAACCAAAATTTTCAAGTAAAAAACAACAAAAAAAATTATCTCAAAACCTATAAAGAGATGCAAAAATACTCTTGGCCTTGCTAAACTTCTATGAATTCAATTAAACAAACAAAGAAGCAAGCATATAAAGCACCAAGATTTAGCTAATAGATCTTCCTTTAAATTTAAAGATATTTTATTCTGAAAAAGAGAGGTGAAGTTCTTGGTAACAAAGACTAACTCTAAAAAAAAGGTAGGAGGAAATGAACTATTCAGTCCATGCTGGAGAGCTATTTATATTCAGAGAGTATTGTGGCATCTCTGAGAAGAGGGTAAGTTTTCATATGTAAGGTTTAGAATGCATGTCAGCTTTAAGGCCCTGGTCATGCACACTTGCAGTGCTGATTTCTAATAATGGAAGACATAACAAAAAGTTTTCCTCATCTTACCTACAAAAAGCAAGCCTAACGTTTAATTATTGTTGGTTTATCCACAACTGGTTGAGGATAGGATACTGCAGGGCACAATGAATGTGTTTTAGAAAGCAAATGAAAAAAAGCCCCGCAAAAGGTCTGTGAAATTATAACCAAATGGACAGTTGATGTTGCCATGGCAGGTAGTACAGCCTGTGATAGTTCTAGAAAATGCCCAAGAGTTTTATGAGCAGAAACTTCATCGCAGAACTTTAGACAGATTTTATATCTCTTGTGATCAAACTGCAAGGTCCATGTTTCTTTGCTCATACAGTGATGTTGCTGAGAAGAAAATGGCCTACCAATTTCTGTTCTGAGTGAATTTGTTTTGAGGACAGATAGCTTCATATCCAGATATATAGTCCAGACTGGTAACAGTGGCATTTGTAACAGTGGGCAGATCTGCCAGGATGAGACAGATTCACCTATCCAATCACAGATGGTAGAAAATATTACTCACAAGCTGCTGTAAGAGAGCTTGGCTTCAGCAAAGAGTCAGGAGCGCTCACAAAAATGGATTTTATTAGCTACCATGTGTTTCTCCCAAGGCTGATTTACTCTACACTAGAAGGAAGATGAAAAGGGAAAAATAAGAATCTTCCTCTGAAAGAAGAATATTTGATTGTAAGGAGCTTAGTTGCTCATAGCTTTCTTCTGTCAGACAGAAATTGTTGAATTCACAAGATCTGAATCAAGACTCCTTCAGTGCATCTGGTGTTTCCCAAGGAGTGAATGTACTGATCTTAAGGAGTGCCTGTGGGTGGGAGTGATGGCTGGGGAGAAGGAAAGCTGGGCTTCCTGAGGGTGGAGGGGTTTGATCAGCAAGGCTTTAGAAATGTTGCTACTGACACCCCAACAGCATTTGTCAGAGCAAATTTAAGTTAGGAAAAACACTAATCACTGGCAGAAGTGAAAAACTAATTGAATTCCAATGTCTCATTCTGAAAGGCTAGCATTTAGGTGAAGAGTTCTGCTTCAGAGCTGCATTACTGCAACGGTTTTGCCAGGGACTGACCAGCACTGTGATGAGTGTGTGAGGCAGCTTTGAGAGCAATGCTTTCAGTCTGATCACCCTGCATGCAGCGCTGGTAGCGCTGGATTTTGCAGAGCTCATTACAGCAGCACAGATCACTTCCTCAGGTTATCTTATGGCCTTTCTTTTTCTTGCCTTCCTCCTGGCTGGCTGGCAGAAGTAAAGGATAAATAATACCTGCTGCTAGTGACAGCTGCTGTTATGCATCTATCCCCTTCTGTTCGGAAAAGGACCATTCACAATGTAATGCAATAAAACATGTTCAAAGAGGTATTCAAGGAAGAGCTCCACTGTTTGCTGTCTTTCAGCTTTCATTCATTCTAATAATTATCTGCCCCCCAAAAGGGTTGCCATACTTACATGCGAACTAAAACATGAATATCTACCTGCATATTGCAAGAGCAGGTACAAATAAAAGATGCACAAAAGCAACGAAGGGTGAATAGGCATGAGATTTTTTTGACCCTGATAGTGACTGGGTTGTCATTAATACTGCTTTTAATAGGATCCTTTCACTCTTGCTTCTGCCATTACTGTACAAGTTTGATTAATATTTCTAGGTGTTTGTAAATCTGCATCTAATGTAGCCCTACTTTCACTGTCAGTACAGTCCATATAAATTTGGAATACAGTGAGCTAGCTGCCACATATTTTACCTGTGCTAGATAAAATGTTCATTATTTTTATTAGAAAGAAATGATAAGGCATCATTACTGATATTTCAGGGTTTTTACAAGGAACTTTCATGGTTCAGTAGAGCAGAGGGAAACATTTCTGTTTCTGAAGCTATTTCTTCACATAGCTCTTAGTTTCTCAAATGCATGCTTTTAGTAGAAGTTAATTGTCTTCACAACCTCTGAGGGGGTGAGGGAGAAGAGCGGGATGTTTTAGAACAGTAATTTCTCTGCTCCTAGATTGTACCCAAGACAGATGTGATGAGTTGTCCTTTAAAGGCTTCTGCATCTGACCACTGAGTGTTGAAAGAGGCTAGACACACAATGGTTAAACAGCCCACTTCAGTAAAATAAATTCTATCAGTTAAAAAGAAAGACTAAGAATATGCCAACAAAATAAATTACCTATCCATTTAAGACGGACAAAAAGAAATTTGGGTTGACGTGTTTACATTTCACCTAAATCCAAATTCTCTTAGAACTTGTTTTTCCATGGTTTTCTCTCCCATCTCCACTCATATTAGGAGCAGCACTAGGTATGTCTCACCCAAGTCCTGTTTAAAGGCACTAGAAAAGAGATAAAAAAATGGATGGGCTTCTTCTACAGAGGGGAACCTGAGTGATTAATAGTCCCTTTGCAGTTTTGATTGCAAATTGACAAATGAATGAAAGGTTATTTTCCCAAAGAAGACAAGGGACCATACTATGTCTGAGAATCTTTGTGTAATATCCACTTTCCTTTTAGCTTAATGAAGAAACACATTGGAACAGTCTTCCTTCCCTTGCACTTCCCACTAAGACACCTCTTCATTGTGAAGTTCTCCTTGCCAAACCAACCATCAGTGAGACATACCAGGAAAACTGCGCCTTTCCCCTTCACCTGCCCTCTCCAGGCATGACTGTACTGTCTCTGATGAGATGGTTGTACTGCTTTATTACTGCTGCAAATATGTGGAAAACATGATTTTCTGGTTGCAAGTGTGTTTTCTGCATCCAAGAAAGTTATGAAGAAATGAACACTGCAAATCTTAGTGAAAACTATCTCAAGTCCTACTACTCTGAGAAATGTACTGAACACGTTGCCATATTTGCATACATAATCACAGTAGTGGCTCTCTAGGATAGGGGTTTTTTTACTTTCCAGGAGTTAATATTAAACTTGGACCTCAATATTAATATTTAAGAGTCATCCCAATTTCGTTTTAGAAATCAGAATCCACTTTAGATACTTCTAATAACCATGAAACAAACAGAAATAATTTGTGTCTTCTTGCTTTCATCTTTTGATGTTTCTGAAAATTTTCTTTGTTCATTGTTAAAAACCTTTTTGTCAGCAACCTGTGTTTTTCTCCCTATATAGGAATAAAGCTGTAAAGGGATCTGTCTATGGCTCATGGGAATCTCCCCCCTTTTTTTTTCCCTTTTTTTTTTTTTTTTTTTTTTGTCTCTCCAGATCATTAAAGACCAGAAGCTACTGGTGATAGTTGGAGGGATGCTACTGATTGATCTTTGCATCCTGATTTGCTGGCAGGTTGTGGATCCTTTGAGAAGGACAGTGGAAAAATATAACATGGAGGTATGTCCTCAAGCCCAACTAATACTTATGTTTGAATATAGTATCTACAGCTCTCTATAAGAAAAAGGTAAAGATGCACTAGGTTATATGGAAGCAGGTCAAGCTGCATATTTGGGGGTGTAAGAATGGTTCTGTTTTTTAAAAGCAAGTAAAAATGAAATAACTGTAACCAAAAAAAGTTGTACTTGCAGTTGAAGGTGCCCCTTTTCTGTCACTTGTGAGGGATTTTAGATGAAAGTGTAGTAAAAACAGGAGACCCCTCTGCTAAGACTCTCTGTTAGAGTCTGCTGCAATAAATAATAGATTATCAGAACCTATTAGCAGATTTCAGTAAGAGCTCATTGAAGATAAGTGCAGAAGACGTCTTTGCTTAGGCTGCATTATTTGTGAAGATGTTCTGGAATTACATTACCTACTGCTATATTTATTTTCAGTAATAGCATGTGCATACACACATGCTGATGGTTCCTATTTTAATGTCATTCCATCATTCCCAGAAAGGTCATGCTGGAGATTTTGATAGGGAAAAGATAATAGCTTAATGCCACCTGTACTAATTTTCCAGCATTCTGGTAGGTTGCTAGTAGAGCTTTAAAGACAAACTGACACAAAGAAACATGGAAAAAACAATGCAGAACTACGGGAAAAAATCTATTTGTATGCAGATCAGCAGTCTTTGAGAGTTTATTAACTCCAACATGGAAACTCGTGATATCTAAAAACTAGATTATGTGAGGACAATCTAGAAGTGTTATTGTATTCTCCAATAGCTGGCAATCAGAAAGCAGAATGGTAGTTTTCTCTTCTGATGTTAATGTCTGAAAGATAAGATATGCTGTTTTATTCCATTATTTTTACTTTGTTCTTATTTTGCAGTGTACCTTTGGAATTTTATTTTGATAAATAAAATTATTTTAATATTTTAAGTATATTAAGAGAAATAAATTATTTTAATATGATTTATAGAAGATCTCTTATAATGATGCCTTCCAAACCGCAAGGGATGCCTCTCAAGAAACCATTTTAGGGTCTGAAAAGATACATCTCAGTCGTTCCCTAGAGTTTAAACTTTATTTTGGAGAGACTCTCCAGTTACCATGGTTGTCAATAAAAAATGGAAAATATAACTGAAATTTGCTGCGTGAGATGCTTCTGCTCTATATTTGCAGAGCTTGAAATAGCAACTTGTCAATGGCTTTGTTTACTTAACTTTATTCCAGCTGTAGTGGAACTGATATTTCAATTGTTAGTGGTGTTAACAGTTTCACTGCTCCTATAAAACCGAACATATTATGATGAGTAGTCATAAAATCCAATTGAAATAATGCTCATTTCAATACTGTGAGTGAATGGGTTAGAAGGACTTTTATGTTTTTAACCTGATCAGAGGGAAACCATATCTAAAGATCCTGGTATCTGGTCTTGTCAAAATCAAGTGAGTGAAATTTCTGTTGACAGTAGCAGTAACTGTGAAGTTAGCAAACTGTAAATATCATATATTTGAAAAATAGTATTTATTGTAGTTCTTAATGACTGCAGTTTCCATCTGAACTTACCAGTGCATGTTCTTTGGTCGTGTGATGTATACAGCTAAAAACGTAGTATGTTTGTTCCACATTTGGTGCTACCTAGACTACAGGGCTTCACACCAGTTGCCTGAACTTTGATTCAGAACTGAAATTCTCTGTGAACTATGTAAGCCCATGTAAACTCGCAGTCACTGATTACACACACAAGAATGTCTAATGATTTGAACACTCAGCATAGAACTGACTTAAACTTGCTGTTTCAGCTCTTAGCTGTAAGTTGTGCAGGATGGGTTTTTTTAAGCTAATGGATTTGATGAGGGAAGGTAACAAAAGTATTATGGAAGAAAATTTGGTCATTAAAATACTGTAAATATGTTTTTCTCTTCTATAAGCAGTGAGGCGAAGTGCAGTTTGCTTTCCTGAAATACACCCCCTCGCATCTCAGAAACTGCTTAGCAAAAGCAAATGACAATTTTATTTGCTTTTTTTATTATCATTGCTATTTTAGTTTGCTTTTTTAAGTTTTAGTGTTTTTTGAGTGCATTCTGCAATGGTGAATTCTTTAATTGAGGTTGCCTGAGCAGGTATTATCTTTCGTGTGTTTGAAAAGTGCTTACCACATAGTAAACACTACTGGAGGCAAGTGTCTGTTTTATTTCAGGAACAGCGTGTCACGTATATTCTGTGTTCCAGTTGCTTCTATGAAGCAATTTTAAAGGCGTATGTCCTCTCTGTTAAAGTTGATCGAAGTGATAGAGACTAAACTAAATGTACGCTCCAAAGTTATGGGTGCTTTTAGCCATTCTAGCTGATGAACTATTAGAGCGTTATTTTAACTACTAATGCTCACCAGCGTCCTATGTGACAGTTCTGCATTTGGCTACTATTGGGTGGTATTCTGCTAACTGTCTTCATTAACATGTCAATCAAAATAACCAAGACAAGGAGGCTAAAAATTAAGGGTGTCCTTAATTGTTTGGCATTATTCACAAAATAGTTCATTTGCATATAAACACCAGCAAATTATCAAGCACTTTTTAAAAATCCAGACTCCTTTTCCAGAGCTGTCTGTGAAGTCAACCTACCCAGGAGTTAAAAGCTGAGGATGGATAGTCTACATCTAAAAGTACAAAATGAAGTGAAGGCACTTGTGGTGACTCTCTGCCCATGGCAGAAGAAAGAAATCAGATGGGATGTTGAGTATGTAAATTTGCAGAGTGGTGTCTGGCATCCTTACCCTAAATGTCAGGTATCCTTATGAAAAGTATATCTATGGCTGCCATACGAGACCATGTTAGAAGTTTTAATGACTGAGCCATAAAGCATTCGGATTCTCCAAACATAAGTACACCAGCTATTTGGTATATGATATATAGTCAATAAAATCATTGGTTTAAAGCAAAGAGCTTATAGATAAAGGCAGGAAATACTTTAAAATTTCTGTAGCTGTACACTAATCACCTACAGAAGAACTGTCAGGTTCCCTCTATATACACTTCATAAAGTATACTGTAGGTTTGATTCTCACGTAGCACAGAAGTATATTCTAACACAAAATGAATCTCAACTTCAAACAGAGGTGTAAAAAATGGGAATTAATCCAAAAAGCTACCACTGTTCACTTGGTTTGCTTCTTGCATCAACTGCAACTGTTTTATTTTTCCCTAATGTTTCAGACCAGGGATGGGTCCAATCACTTCCTTCTTCCTATGCTGAACTTTAAATTTTCTTTTTCATCTTAATTCACCATTTTTGTTATAATCAGGATGTTCTACAGATATGATCAGATCTTGACTAGGGTCCTAGCAGGCTAAGTGTCTCCCAGTCATGTGAACTGGAGTGCATCTTCTCCCATCATCCTGCCAACCAGGTTTTGTCTCAATAGACCTTGAGGAATTCTGATGCTTCTGTGTATGTGGTTGTGGAAGAACTTTGCCCCAGTGGCAAGGCTTTACCACCTTTTTCCAACCGTCTGGATTTTGTCCTGGTTTCTTAAGGCAGCAGTGTTTATATGCAAGGGTGCTCTGTGCGTTTTTCTACTGTCTGACAAATGTTGTTTGCCAGTTTCAATTAAACCTGACAGATAAGATACAGCCCTTAAGTACCTAGCACTGCTAGGGATTTGATGAAAACAGCCAGCTTTTGTGGAGGAAAGGTTCCGGTAATGTGTCCCATAAGAAACGGTCACAGAGTGAGCCTATCCCTCTGTCTAAAGCAAAGTTATAAGTTATCTGCTATGGGGGTCTTCACACTTAATTAGACACAGATGATTCAGCCAGAAGACAAAAAATACATAGGAAATCAATTTGCTCTAATTTCAGTTGATGACTGATGCACCTGTGCTTGAATGAAACCACGGTCTGAAACAGCAAAATCCTTTGCAAAGTGGAATCTGTTTCTCCCTGTGAAATAGATGTATCATAATTCAATTAGGTACTTACTACAGTTCAGTAAGTCTGTGTGTAGACATACAGGCAAAAATAGTCACACTCATGTCTTGCTCATAATACAATGGTGTACTAATTCTTTAACTTGCAAGCCTCTGACTGGCTTCCCTTCTTCCAAAACAAATATCTATGACACAGATTGAATCACTGTGGCCTTGGAAGGTAACCAATGATAAAGTCTGATAAATAGGAACTTGTATACCAGGAGAGATAGACTATATTTTTTAATTCTCAAGGAAAAAAAGACCTTGTATTAGTGTTACACTCAATAAAAGTAACACTTTGCAAACTGGATCCCAATATTTATTGTCAAATTTTAAAACCTGTTTATCCACGGCAGCAACCTTTGTGTTCCTTGATGTCATAGCACCAGTTACTTAGTTATCTGTGTGGTGTGCCCTCTTATGCAATCCTATGATAACGTTACCAGTATTTAAAAATAAACATTGTTCTGGTATCTGGAATACCGATATTTAAGGTTTCACACTGAATTGTCCTGGGATGGTAAGAAACATGAAATGGAGAAAAAAACAGAAAAAAGGGTGCCATTTTAGAAGATGCAGAAGGGAAAAGTGGATCAATAAGGCATCCTACTTGGGCTTCTAGCATTGATAAAGAAATAAAATATGGAAACTAAGAATGTCCAACTTTATATGAATACATGGCTTTAACAAAAATATCAATATGAAGGAAAGATTGAGTAGGCCATGCTAGTGCCTTTTTAAGTGCATTGTTAAAGAAAACTTAGGAGTCAATTCAGATTAACAAATAATTCATTTCAGTGAGTGAGGCAGAATTCCTATGAATTACAAGGATATGACTGGGCTGTCGGACACATATTAATAACCAACAAGCCAGAATGCTGGCTTTGACTGATATGCTGAGGGAGTCATAGACATTGCAAAAGCAAAAAATGGCTATGTAAACTCGACAAATTTGCTGCTGAGACTTAACTCATTTAGGAGAAGCAATGGCTTTGTAATTCGACATATCAGAGAACCCACAAAGAGAGAATTAACCCTTGACTTCATTCTGAGTAGCATACAGAATCTGTTCCAAAGTGTTGGCTTCAGAAGGACTTTTCTGTAACTGCAAATACATCATTCTTAGCTTTGAAAAATCAACAACCAAAAAAGATCAGTAGAGTGGTGCTCAACTTCAAAAAGGGGAACATAAAACTGAGGAAGCCTCTTAAATAGATGCTAAAGAGGACACTGTAGAAAGTTAAATCTTTGCAGGTGGCCTAAAGAGTATTAAGAATATCAAATTGGAGACACAGAGTAAATGCATGCCACACATCAAATAAGACTTGAAAAAGAAGAGGCTCAGCATGAGGAAACAGCAGGAAGACATCCTTCAAAAACACAAAGTTGTATCCAAATGGAGAAAATAGGAAGGATCTTAAATTCTAGTAAGTTAAATGTAGAACACAATAAAACAGTCTAAAAAAAAAATCTTGTAAAAGGAAAAAAAAAAAAAAAAAAGAAAAAAGAATACTAAATCCTTCTCTAAATATTGGTAGCAGGAGGTTTGCCAGGGAATCTTTGGGGACAATATTTGATCAGAATAGAAGAGCATTACTTGCAGAAAACAATTGTAGAATGATTAAATAATTGCTTCGCTGCTTTGTTCAGCACAATTCTTTGTGGAAGAGCTTGTGGAGATTGCTGTGCTAGAAGCCTTCTGATGAACTCACTGAGGAGTAACTGGAGTTGCTGGTAGGAACAGAGAAACTGATCAGAAATAAATCACTGGAAACAGATTATATTATCCCAGACTTTCTAAAGCAATTCAGAGGAGTAATAGTCAAACTACTGAGAGCAGTATGTAATCATTAGCTCAGAACTGCTTTGATATCTGAGTGAAAAGTTGCAAATGTCTTGCCATGTTTTTAAGACAGAGTGGAAGCCTCAAACTCACAAGTTAATGCCTGTAGCAGGTCAACTTATAAAAATTAAAATCAGGAGTGGAATTAAAAATCAAAATGCTACATTAGGAAAGGGTTGACATGGCACTTGTGAAGAAACAAATTATTCAGAAACTCAGTGAAGTCCTTTGAAGAAGCCAGCAGGCATGTGAACAGAGGCCGACAAGGCCTGCAAGGCCTCTGAAAAGGACTCAGCGATTTCTTTCATCAAAGGCTGTCATGGAAATTAATAGCCATACAGAAAGAGTGAAGCCCTCAAATGGATATAAAATTCTTTAGAACAAGGAAACAGATTAAAGAATAAATAAATATTAATTTTCCAAGAAAGAGAGATGTAGCCGGTAGAGTCCTTCAGGACAAGTCCCTGTGCTGAGGTTTGTGCTGTTCAGTGGAAGAGGAAGTGAATCATGAGATGACAATATTTTAGTAGTTATAGTAAGTTGTTTCAAAAAATAAAAATGAGGGTTTATTGTGAAGAATTCTGGAGGGGCATTGCGAAACTCAGCATGAAGTTAAATGGTCTTTCCTGATTGCAGCTGCAGCAGCAAACCTAAAGATTATTATCTCTTTGCTATGAGAAGTCTATTAATACAGAGGAAGATGGGATTTAGGTTTTGATTTTAAATTCAGCTAGAGGAAACCCATAAATAATACTAAGTAAATTCAGTACATCTTATATCTCTTTGAATAAAACAGAATAAGCCTGGCTTAAAACAATTGCTGCTGCCTAAGTTTTTTATTCAAATAACTAATGCAGAAAAAAATTCACAGTGTGAGCTGACTTGGCACAACTCTATGAGTGCTCTGAGATATCTGAGCTTATTCACAGTAGATGGATGCAAGTTCAACAAGTCTGGAGGGATAGATGTTGTTCCTGGGTATCTGAGTGTCTTTTCTGTGAGACTTCTCCTAGTATAGTACCTGAAAAAATGAATATTCCAGAGATATTATTTGGGCTATATGTGAATTCAACTAAATAAGCAATTATAGAGGTTACTTACAGTAGTAATGCCAGTCCACTAATAAGTAAGAGTTGTGTGAGCATGTCTCAGATGTGATATAATGAAAACTCAGGAAGGAATTCATATCTTAGGTGTGAAAGAAAAGGAAGGGTAAAAGTATGTCTAAGGTGAGGATGGTGCAGTACCCTAATAGTTAGGCTAATTAACCAAGATCAGAGGCCACCCAATACAAATCTTTTCTTTAGGACAGTTTTTTGTCCTGTGAAATTGATTTGTCTTTACATTTTTAAACAAGAAAGTAAGTGAAATTTTGGATTCAACTGCATAGATGTAGATCAAGAATGATTTTCATAGAAAACATTACTTAGGTCATAGATGACTTGCCCCCTTGCTTTTCCAGTGTTCTTTCATAATCTTTAATATTGTTTTAAAATTTTTTGTATTTTTTTTCTTTAATATTCATCTTCAGTCATATTGCTGCTGTAAGAACTGAAAATACTGTGGCCCAAAATGACATACAGGGGAGGAGGGATGGGTGTTTTTGTATACACATGATAAATATATAGGATTAACATAGGTCTGGAATTAGTAAAGATGTCTGGTTCCCATTCATGTGCTTAAGTAGAATTATGCAGATTCTTTGCCATTTTGAAACAATCAAATCATGTTATTTTCTCTTTCTGCATATGTATATATGCATAAACAGATGTGTTTAGGGGGTGTTTACATTGTGCTGTTTGGCTATTCAGTCAGCTAACAGCTGGATTAGAGAGAACTTTGTCAAACATACACTATGAAATGAAGAATATAATTGGCTGAAGTAGTTTCTGGGGGTGTTCAGCCTAATGCAGGTCAGAGCTTGTTAGTCAATTTGTTCTCTAAATACCATTACGCCCATCTGTTTCCCCTACTATTTTTTAAATAAATTTAATTTCTTTCCTTCCAATTTGAAATATTACAGACTGTGGGAGCCAAATGTCTCCTGAAATCTGTAGCCTGCTTTCAAACCCTGCCATTGCAGCTCACAGCAGGCGGCCAGCCAGCAGTAGCTGAAACTGAGAACTCTTACTTGCATCTGCTGGGGCTCACCAGTGACTGGCAGCTTTTCCAGAGAAGAGGAAAATGAATGGCCATTAGAGTCAGCTGTAAACCTTCCACCAGCCCAGAGGATCTAGAGCAGGTCCAAAGAAAGAGTAAATATTAAACATAAAAAGCTGATTTACTTCTCTTTCTTGTTTGACATCAGTTTCCAAGGAAACGGAACAAAACGTGAGAACTGGGAGCCAGCAGCTGAGATTGACTCAGCTGGTGGCTAGTCCTGTTTCTGTTTCTATGGAAACACGTATCAAATTGGCAAAAATAAAGAAGTAGGGCAGGGTCAGTTCCAAAATGGCAGGATGAATGGCTGCTGCTTCAGCCACTTAATAAGATGAGGCTTGCTGGCGTTTGCCCCTCTTCAGTAAGCAACTTGAATTTTAGTTCTTCCTCCATTATTCACTTCCCAATAGACACTACTTTCCAACCTCAGAAACATAGGAATCACTATTCATGACAAGAGTTGTAATTTGTCTTGCTCAGTGTCTTGGTTACAACAATGACTGGCACAAATACTTTCAGAGGTGGATCACAGAAATGTGCAGTGCACATCTGAGAGTTCATCTGTCATGCTTAAATTTTCAGCCATCGTTCACAATGAACAGTGACTTTAAATGTACGGTTGTGCATACCTCGTAACTGGTTTATACATTCAGTTTTTGAATACTTTTGTTATTCCCATGGATGTCAGTTGTTTCTGATTCTTGCTAACTTTTCACAGTTCAGTGTAATTGCTAATTAGGCGCTGTGTGAAGAACTTCCTTTTTCAGATTTGGAAATGTTGCTTTACAGCCCCACTGAACATACGTTATTTTTCTTTTAGGGAAAAGAAGAACCAAGTTTTCCACATCTAGTTTTACAGCACCATTCATTACTATATATCTGTGTTTACTACTGAATCTTATTTTCTTCTTCTGTCTTTTATAGTCAGATCTTATTAAGCTTTTTCCTATGGCATAGAAGCTTTAAACTATGGGTTTTAGTTAGGATGGCTAATATTGCATGATGGTTTTATTTATTATTCATCATGTTCCTTATATTTAGTGTATTCCTTTTCACTTTTATACACCATTAAATGAAATGTTGGACCGCACTGTCAAAGTGATTCCACTTGACACTTCTATGCGCTAATCAAGACCCCAAGAAAATGTGTAAGTAGTTCCACTGGTTTTAGGTGAAAATGGCTTTACAGTTACTGAAATTGAATTGCGTTTGTTGTCATATAGCCTACTCATCTTAGTTACTCTCCTCACAAGTCTTTAGACTCAATTAACCTCAACATTTTTGTCTGCATATTTTCATGCTTGTGCTGTTGAGCAACACTGATTTTAGTGTGGAATTATGATTCTTAGAGGTGAAGTGTTACTCTGAAATATGGAAGTATGATACTGCTATTTTAAATGTGTAATTATTGTTATTTGTGCTGCTGTTATGTAGTCACACTTCTGGCATGTTGCTGATGCTCTAGAACATTTTGCTGTAGCAACTCCCTGTTCAGAGGACTCAGCTACCAGAGGTACTCAACAGGACCCATCCTTTCCACTGCATTTGGCAACCCAGACTATTCTCCCTTTGGGATTTCAAGGTATAATGCCCAGTCCTAAAAGAAATAGACTATTGGAGGAAAGGTAATCAGATGGCAGTTATCTAACACCACTGAAGTCATTACACACATGATTAAAAGCAGCCACATACCACTTTTGGTAACAGCACTGCTGAGACTGCTATGTATAGTGTGACACTACCAGCAAATCATTCACAATCTAATCATCATTAAAGGCAACAGACGTATCATCTATCATTGTGTTACCTGGCTGGTTCAAACAGAAAGCACTGTGACAGTTTTGTTCATTAACTGAGGAAGTTCAGTATATGATAGACGCAGTGGTGCTTCTTGACTTTAAACTTCAAATACATAGGATGCATTTATTCAGTTCTATTCCTCTGAAGCTTAAGCCAAAGTTAACATTAATTTTATGCTCCTTTATAAGGCTGCAAACAGCTACAGAGTTAGTGTAGGACAACACTGACACTTTTTGGCAGTGAGAAACTGGCTACCAAATAATAATATATTTGGTTTTAGGATATTCCAGAATTTGTTCAGCAGTGCCACACTTGGAAACTCTTAGAAGCTCATCTTCTCATGTGCTTTCCTTGTTCTTTCAGAAGTAAATCTCTGAGGGATCTCTGGACACATTTTTACTAGAACTACATATTAAGTGTCAAGATTTAGAGGCACTATAAACCAGACAGAAACATTTTTTGCTCTTTTGTCACTGAATTGAGTTACTCTTAATATCAGAAGTAAGAAAGGCAAGAAAACTCTCTCCATCAAACACCAAAGCCTGATTAAAAAAGACTTCCAGAAAACAGGCTTCAGGAGCTAATTAATCTTCCTTGTTGCATTCTGTCCTGGGCATTCAGCATTCAGCACTTTTTAGCCCTGTAACATCTCTCTGTTGTTTTCTGGAACTAAACACCACTATATACAGAAAGACATTAATGCTTATGTCAGGAAACAGATGCTGATGTGCAGATGAAATGAAATATAATGAATTAGTTGAAGAATACGCTGAGGCTGCAATAGACACCAATAAAATCCTTCTATCAGACTTCTCTGAAGGTAGCAAATTCTGCTTTAAAATACCTATTAAGGATGGCAAATTGTCTAAAGTAATTAATGTTTCTTTGGGGGAAGAATATTCCCTTGTTGCTTCAAATGTTTAATAGGCTGATACTGAAAGGACACACCCTGGGTATCCTGGTACTCCTTTAAAACTATGCCTTTAGTCATGACCAATCTTATGGAGACGACAAGCCTCAGCTTATATTATAAGCGACTGTAGTCAGTATCATTTATCTGGAACATCCTGAGTTGTGGCCAGGACATTGTACTGAAACTCATTAACGGCAGTGATGGATTAGTCCTGCTGTTGTGGGGAGAAGCAAGCCATCTACTCACCTGCTGCAAGATCTTTATGCCATGCTTTGCCATGAAATAATGTTCCCTCAATCTAAGATACACCTCGGCTTAGCACTGAAATCTCAGTGCTGCTCAAACTTAATAGGTACTGATGTACTTAGAGGTGAAGTGCCATGCAGAGCACTTCTGTTCTAGCATAGACAGGGAGACACTCAATAAAGTAGTTAGACAGCATGGGCACACACAGACAATAAGCAGATGGCAGAGTGCTGGAAACTTAACCCATGTAAAACAGATTTTATGCTGGTGGAGAGAGGGCCTGAGGAAGAACTTGCACGCACAATGCCGTCTTCTTTATGTCTATGCATTACAGGTCATTTCACTTCCATATTTGGTTCTGGATTCCTCACTGCTGCTAAGCACTCTCACAGAGCAGCATCCGTGAGTAATACTATACCATATTGGTACCTCTGCCTGGAAGACTGTCCAACTGTGGCAAAGCAATGCATTCTTAGTTGTTTATATCTTATCATCTGCAAAGCACCAATACAATATATTTGGGCAGGAAAATACAGATATTTAGGGAACTATTTTAAAAACCTGCAAATACCAGCACAGGATATTTACTGCAAGTGGCTTAGGCCATCCTTTGCTTCGGTTTCCCATACAGTAGAAAACCAAGACCTTTGGATATCTATATTTTATGTATGTAAAGATTGCTTTGCCTTAGAGGGTAAAATTGTTTTTTCTCTGATAAGCATACCCTCAAAATTCAAATGTATATGTCATATGTAAGTAAGAAAAAGCTTTTTTGGTACCTGCCAAACACTAGAATGAACTTTTCTACAAAAAAGATGCAGATTGTCACAAATCTCCTGATACTCCTACAAGAGCAAGGACTGTTTCTGAATTAGCTCTTTCCAGCATCAGTATCCAGCAGAATGTGTTTATGCATATGTATTTTTATTTTAAAACACCTTGTCCTGGGTTCAGCAGTAGCAGTCATTTTTATCCTTTGTAGTGACTGGTGTAGTGCTGTGCTTATGACATTCGGTCTGGGAACAGTACTGATAATACCGATGTTTGTAGCTACTGCTTAGAATGTTTACACTTATCAAGAACTTTC
>WYDI02025291.1:0-58313 GCA_009867235.2 Psittacus erithacus | reverse complement strand
TCCCCATCCCTCTGGGAGCCGAGGGAGGAGGTGGGGGGGCAGTGAGTGGGCTGTGTGGCAGGCCTTAAACCATGACACCTTGCCACCATCTCCTGGTCTGAAGGCAGCAGCACCACTCCTGCCTACCACCAGGTCACTCCCAGCCCCTTTGCTCTCTGTGCCTCTCTACTGCATCCTGAAAGTGTGCATGTTCAGACAGTTTATCTATCTTTGCATCCTTACTCACATATTTAATACATATTTCCTGGTCTGAGTTTTCCTTTTCCCATGTCTGACATACTATTTCTGAATTTTCCGTCTCCCAGTTGTGCTACATTGGTGCCTTTGCTTTTTCCATCCACTGTCCTGTGATTGACTGAGTGGTGGATCAGCTTGTTCGCTTTCCCAAAATCCTCATCCTCTGAAAAATCTCAAAGCATGATGATTATTTCAGGGCCTGCCATAAGTGTCAGATTTAATCTAGTGAAATGCTGCTTGCAAGGATTTTCTGCAAAGCACCCCTGCATGCATGTTTCTCTGAGCATCGGCTTTTAAAAAGTGCTCAATAATACAAAGTTAATACCTGAACTGAGGTCACACTCGCCATGCAACATCCCCACCATAAAATTCAGCAGATAGATGAGCTCCATCTCCTTTTTTTTTCTTTCTTGTAGGAAACTATTATATCCTAGTTACAAAATCTGCCCTGGAGTTTGGCAGAGTGGAATGAGGAGCCCTCACTTAAAAATCAATTCATGGTGGTCTCAAGCTATGTTTTTGTTCTGGCACATTAAACAGAATGAAGACATATGTCTGAATTTAAGACATCCTTTTGGTTCCCTGTATACACGAGCCAGCCGAGAAATTTGAACTATTTCAAAGCGCTACGAAAAAGAATTGTAGACACATCCTTTGTTTAAGCATATATTTTTAATTATCCTGCCTTTTAATATTCCTTTCCATTTGAGTATAATCAGAGAAAATAGATCCTGCTGGGCATTGTCATGCTTAATAAAAGTAAGACTGAACATCTGCAAATTTGGCGACAGTGTGGCGCATATGATGCACCAGTGGCTGAGCTACATTCTTGCGTAATTATAACACCACATGCAGCTATAATAGTGTAATTCTCTGTTTACATTCGTTCTAGCACTTATCCTAAACTCTGCTGGGTTGGGGTGATAAGCATTTGCAAACTGGTAATGTTTTTCTCCCCTACAGAAGAAAGCTGAAAGGACAAGAGGACCGCTTGTTGTCTGCCCATCAGTGGGATATTGGGTTTGGGGGAAAAACTCATGCAAGGCAGTAGCCTGCCCCGCTGTGCAAAGTAGGGCTGGTGTTGCCAAAGTTAGTGCTGTTAAAATTAAATCAGTGAAAGTAAGAGCAGACTTTGGGCTTTCTCTCTTCCTAATTTTTTTTGGCAATGCAAACCTCACATCCTTCAGTGGCTGAAGCACACACTTAATCCTGCATTCTGAAAATTACACTGCTGCCTCCAGGGAAAACATGGTCTTGCAGGATGGAGAGCCAAAGGCAACACTTCCTTCATTACCCCAGAGAAAGCTGGGCCGTCTTGCCCTTCTGTGAAGCTGAAAGTCGGATATAAACTCCTCTGAGCAGCTGATGCATGTGAGACTGTGTGGGAGGGAAAGCAGGGAAGGTCTTCTCTTTGCGGACAGCTGTTTGCCTCCTGCACACTTCATCTCCTGCCTGACTGCTGTATGCACTGGGTGTGCTCTGTCCTTCCAGGGCTGGAGAATAGGGAAAACGGGCAACAGGGAAAAGTGACAGAGGAAAGGGAGCAAGATGCACAGTGATATGTTCCCAACCCTGGCAAACATGCAAAGCACAAGCTCTCACCAGATATAAGCAAATATAAGCATACCTTGCCTTACCATCAGCCTTCCCTGCAGCAGCACTGCTCCAAGAAAGAGAACTGAATTTAGACCTAGCAGCTTGGAAAGTTGAGCCTGGTACTATTGCAAAGGTATTCTGCCCTTATACATCCAAAATCTTGCTGCACATTGAGGTTGTGTCTGTCTGGAAGCACTTTGGTGCATAACAGATTCCTCAGCTTTCCCCCTGAACGCAACAGTTCTGTGTTTGCAATATTGTGTGTCCTAGTGTCAGCCCATTAATGGACATACAAGGGTGACAGTGGTACGTGGTCATCTCAGCCCCAACGAGAGGTGTGGGAGGCAGTAGGTGAAGGATGTAACGGACCTCTGATGCTCTGGATTGTTTCAGGGGACAAGGAAGGTCTCCCTCTTCCGCCCTAAATCAGACCCTGCAGTAGTAATAAGTGAAGATAATTTTTATGCAACATCATAATTTCATCTCCAGGAAGATCTCAGACTCTTTCTGGAACAAAAACTGGATAGTCGCATGGCAAAAAATTGCCACAGGCAAAAGGTGAAAGTCCAGGGAATGAATAAATAAAGCTATCACACACTCCTAGCAAATGGGTGCTTCATTGGCTCAAATCTCTCAACTTGCAGCCTAGCATCAGGAGCTGTTAAATGATCTCTTAGGAGGCTCAGGGTGACACACCTGCACTAGAGTGGCTCAGTCCTGATATTTTTGGGGGCATTTGCCATCATTTAGTGCTGTGCCCAATGAGGGAAATGGGAACAGTGCTTCCTCTGAAGCTGATAGGAGGCAATGACCATGGTGCTGTGATTCTCAGCATGCTCCTTTGTGGACTTGCTATGCCAGGTGTTGCCTGCACCCTCCAAAGAACCATTTTTCCTAGACATTAGTGCAACTCAGGTTCTTCTAAGGCATCCTTTTTTTTAAAGGCAATGCCAAATGAAAGCTCTTGTCATACCCTTCTGTCTGTTCTGTGCAAAAATGGAGAGCCATGGGCTAGCAATGCTTGAATGCTTTTTAGCACAAGCCTCAAATCTGAGCATCTCCGTCTTTCAGCAACTTTCTAAACCATTGTGCTTTAGGGAGAATAAAATGATCCCCCCTAATCTCAGCCATTGGTTCACCATTGGTGTGAAAGCTGCTTTATATGGCACTGAAATCACAGAGCTCAGAGGGTCCAGGAAGCCGTCCCAACAATAAGAGTGCTGCTGAGAGTGAATGCTCTTATTATAGCGTCCCTTTAACTAACAGACAGTGCTTTCCCTTTGCACATGTGCTCAGCAGCTGCCTGGCTGATCTTTTGAAAGGATGCCAGAAGATGCAGCACCATATGTTCAACTTTCCAGAGACCGATAATGGTGGACTTGATTCTGTCTTCTTGGCTGCTGTGCCAGAAAGGAAAAGGATAATAAATGGCCAGCTGACCATGGCAGTGGCTGCAGGGGCTGGGAGTTTCTTTATATAATTTAAAAATGGTACAGCAAGAGAGAGATATGACGCCAATAGTACTAGATCAGTTACTGCATCTTCAAGCATCTTCTTTGCTGTTCTGACTTCCTTGAGCTGCAACGATGACTGAAACCTGTGGGGTTACTTCATTGCAAGGCTGAGGCATAGGGTTAGTTTGCCGTTTACAAAGTCCATCTAGTGTTCCAGTCTACAATCTTATGTGCTGATGACAGCAGCAAACACTAGCAGGAAGTGTGTACCATTCCTGTTCTCACAAGTGGCTATTTGTCTGCTGTAACATGCTGCCAGAGATGGGGTTTTGCCACTGGTTTTGGGATAAAACAGGCTGGGATGGGAAGAGGGATTTTAGAGTCTATTTTATGTAAACTATAGCTGCGTCCTATGGAGAATAAAATACCTCATCAGTAACCAATGTTTAGAAAGTTGTGTTAAATCCAGTCTGCCTTTGTACCTGGAAGACTTTTTATTACAGTTCAAAGTGATTTCGCATTTCGATTTCAATGTGATACATTTTCCAGCGTATTTTCATTACTTGCTATCATAGCTGTATGCTTCAAAGTTGTAATTATTGTACCAGGAATAATTCAGAGGTGGCTCACAAGCATGGCATGCAAAATCATACCTCCCTACTGATGCATCTGGTGGGTTTCCAGGTGATTCAGGCAGGCCGATCAAGGCAAGAGCAATGGAGCAGAGGATAGCAGGACCTGCAAAATGCCCTCTGCTGGTTCTGTGGAAATCCCTAGACACAGAATTCAACCTATTTTGATTCTTGACCAAGTTGCGTATTAAATGAAGTGAAATCATGCAGAAAGCAGATACTATTACCAGCAAAACCTAAAAATACACTACAGCATAATCACAGCTGTAAAATGTCATTAAACAAAGCAATTATGAAATGTTCATGGTAGTCTTCTCTAATGATTCTTGGGGGCAAGGAACATAACCTGTTCCAAACCCATGCTTGATGCAAGAGGGAGGGTGAGTTGGCAGATCAACATTAAAGCTTGTCCCGTGGTATGTGTGGCTTGTGATATTCCCCGGTATGGTCCAAAGAAGATTTGATTATTGTTTATTAAACCATATATATACATGCAAATGTATGTGTGTGCACCCTGTATTAATCCCAGATATCTGCCATTGTCTGCAGAGACCAAGAGTTTTTCCCATTCTTTGCATGTTAGTTTTGTTGCTTGAGGTTTTGCCCTTCTCTGTAGAGACAGTGAGAGATGGGCTGTTGGCTTAGTCCAATGACTCTGCCCTGTTCATGCTAATTTTGTGATCAAAACGCCATCAGATTTTCATGACTTTTGGTCTTCTTTTGTACTAAAAGCCTTGTACTGACCAGCAGTGAGTATTTGGGGTATGGAGGGCAGATGGCCCCTGGACCAATTTCTTCGTTTGATGGCTTTTGACCATGAGTGATAGTTGTCACATGCTGATGATCCTCTACCTCTGTAAATGTGCTGGTGAATACTTCTGCTTCAGTCCTGAAAGAGGTGTGCTCCTATCTGCGTGCTGTAATGGTGGGAAAGAGGAAAACACAGTGTCAACACTAGATGATATCCCAGGAGCTTTGTGCAGCATTTCACCAGGCAAACCAATTGCTTAATGCTCCAGGTGCGACATCCAGCCCTGTGCATGTCTCTTCTGCAAGGGCACAGCAAGGCGTAATACCATATTCCCAAAAAGTTCCTTCCCTGTCACATTTGAAACAAACCCAAAGAGCTTACCTCAAGTGCTCCACAAAAAGATTTCCTTTGGGAAAAGCGCAGCAGTACTGCTTCACCTGCAAGATGACCACACTGATATTGCAGCGACATTCCTTGTATTCCGTACACATTACACCGTTATGTATTATCTTGCACCTACCCACATCATTCCACTTTTATTCATCATTAGACAAACACAATCAACCCCCACATTCCAGAAATGCAATGGCTTGCAGCTAATTAAAACCACTGTACACTTTGTTATCCCAGCTTTTCTTAGGCTTCAGTTTCCACAGTCCAAAAGAAATGAAAAGGAGTTGGTTCTGAACAGCTTTTCCTCCTCTGGCTCTGCATTCCTCAGGGTCTTACCGGAATTGCTTGAATTCTCAGATGTTGTTAAACAATCAAAGAGTAAATATTCCATCACATCCTGATTTTTCTAAAATGATTGTGGTTGCAGAGAACAGCTTCTGTAAAAGGGGGCTGAGCCCAGCAGGCCTGCAACTAGTGGTTACTGAATGGCCACAAATTAAAGGCAGTCAAAAAAAAAAAGAAACAAGCCCAGACCACAAGCAAACGATATCGAGATGTGCACTGAAGCATGGATGAGTTTTGTGTCTGCCAATTACTAAAGGGAAGGGTGTGCTTGCTTTAGAGTGACTTCCAAAATGCAATGTGCCCCTTCTCTGCATTCATGCCGAATGCCCCAATAAAGGCAAGGAGTCCCAGAGCCCAGATGAGTTTTAAATGCACAGATTTTGCAATAAGCTGCAGGCTGCAATGTATGCACCTTCATAGATGCCATCCTCTTCAAATCGTCACAAATGATGTCATATATCCAAGGGGTTTAAATTCTTGTGGAGGTCAAGTTCGGCCGTAGTTGTCCCAGAAGAGGGCAGAGGTGCTCCTTCCAACCCAACTTGTCATTGAAGTGGCTTCAGGAGCCACTAGTACCCACCATGAGCTCCGCAGTCTCCACAGTACCTTATCTGACATCTCTGGAAAGCATGACATTTATCATTTGCTTCTCCCTTTCCCAGTGTGCTGCAATCAGCTGGCATGGGTTGCTAACAAAATGACTGGCACTGAAGAGAAAAAACTTGGGATTCTCGATGGAGACATCTTTGAGTTGCAACCAACTTGGTTAACTGCAATGGGTCTCTATTTTTATAAGCCAATAAATGTAGGTGTCAGATCTTAAACGGTGACTTCTTAAAATTAGTCCCATGTCTGAGGAAGTTATCAAGAGATTAATTCGGACTGATATTGTTCAGAGATTTAAAATGTGCAACCAGGAGTGGCCCTGTTGGTCCGTGTGCATTTGTCCTCAATAGCATACAATACAGATAAAGGTCAAATATGAGTTATACTTATTCTTAAAGGATTTTCATGTCATATTTTTCATGTAAATGTTTATTAGCTAAAATCACATCAGGGAGACAAACCATAAGGTGTTAAACTTACTAATTAGTCTCGCTGATCAGCATTTTACCTCACCATGAAAATACTTCATTACCTTTTACATAAGCATCTCACATACTTAAAAGTGAAAATTTTGAATGCTGTCATAGAGTTTTTAGGTTCAGTAGCATTCCAAGATGGTTGCAAGATTTAGTAGCAGTGTTTGCAGCTGCAAAGGTCTACAAGAGTAGAAAGGGTGAGGTTTGTAGGATAGGCATCTATCAGAGAAACTGAGATTTTGGAAAAATAGAGAAGTGTGGGCAAATTTCCTCTACTTCTTATATTTTTCTTTTCCTTTCCTTGTACCCTCCTTATGCCCTCACTGTATAGAGCATCCTATTCTTTGGAAATAAATGCTGTATTTTATTCCCCAACAACATCCCTCTGCTTGGGTGTTGTGTTTGCTCAAGCAGCAGGTGACTTCTCTAGTTTTCATCTGCTTCAAATCCTCTTGTTCCTCCTTTTAAAACACCGTTGCTTTCAGGAAAGCATGAAAGTTTCCATTAAAACAAGTGGCCCCCCTCCCAAAAGAATGAAGGCCAGCTTGGCTGGGGAGGCTGCCAACACAGGCAAGGAGATGAGCCTTTCATCTTCCAGATGCCCTCCACACCCAGCTGTTTGTCCTGGTCCCAGCAGCAAAGGTTGTTTGCCTTTGGGGCAAGACTTCAGCCTGTGAAACTTTGAAGTTCCCTCCCTGGCTTGATGTCACCTACTGCTCCTGTCAGCAGCAGCCAGATAAACCCCATGGGCTCAGGGTGTCTGCTCTAATGCCTTCATTGACACATAGGCTTGGGTAAATGGCTGAGTGTGGAGATAGTAATGCATCATTAATCCCCTGCCAGATAAGTACCCTGATGCATGCACTGGCCATAGCTTCCTAAGGCCCTAACAACCCCCAAATCTTACAAATTAGCGCCTTACCAAGATCAAAGATTTTGCTTTCTTTTCTTTCTGTCATTACCTACTGGCAGAGTTTAGGCACCAAGCCTTCTCTGGCTTGAGCATGTCTTCCCCAAGTTACAGAGCAGGTTAAATTACGCTTCCGTGAATGTCTGAGCATCTATCTGTGGTCATTTCCCCAAAGAAGTAATCTGGGACAGGGGTGGGAGAGGAAATATTTTCTCTTACAAGATGAAGATGACATACAGGAATTTTGTTTTTTTTCATTGCCCCTGTGAGTTTATAGTGAAAGCAGTAAAATTCTTATGATTTTTAAGAATGAAAGGCTTATGATTGCAAATGCATTGCATTGTGCACAACCATAACTTTAAAGGTTACTTAATAGTAAAGACACTATCATCTAACATGATGGAAGGGATATTACTTGGTCTCTCCTGAAAATGCCCTGCAAAGCCTTGCCCTTCAGACCAAGCCCAGAACAAGTGCTGTGAAAATAGCGTCCTCCACAGGCAGGTCTGAAACACACAATGCACACGCAGGGAACATCTTACAAAAGAAGACATTTTTAATCAAAAGACTGCTTTATTTTCCTCTTTAAGATGCTATGGAGCACCATGCATCTGCATAAGCAATAGCTATGGATAAGTACTTCCTTATATGCAATATCTTTAGCATAAGTATAAAGTGTGGAGTAAAAGCAAATATTGGCAGCAGCCATGCTGCAGCTTCCAGTCTTTAAGCAAGTCATGCATAGCATGTAATGTTGTATATAGAGGTGCTAGTCCTTAAAAAAGTGTCAGAATGTTAAAAACAAACAGAAAAATATATGAAGGTATTAGGGGAATTGAATCTGCCTCAACCAACCACCTCAACAGGCAACCAGATCTGAAATAGGGTCATTTGGGTTTAGATGAGTCATCTAAGCCAGCTGGTAGAAACTGGTTAAAAGACAAGTATAGTAAAGGCCCAAAGAAATCATTATGTCTTTTCAAGCAGGGTTCATTACCCTGGAAGTCTTAGGAGGCCTTGAAACTCCAGCTGGATTTTGCCCTAATACCTTATTTCAAGAAACAAAAAAAAAGTCCTTTCTTCCCAAAGGCACCCTCCTTACTCTCTTTGTGCAATATCACAATGATTAAAGCATCCATTTAGGATGTGGGAGATGCACATTGAAGTTCCTCCTTGCCTGGGTGGGGTTTGGACCTAATCTCCAATATCAGGAGAGCATTCAGCCAGCTGGGCAAGTACATGAGGCAGAGGAGATCTATCCCACTCCCCACCAGCCCCACATCACAGCTCCTGACTGTGTGGGTAGCATGAACTGAAAAAATACTCTCTTTAAAATGAAAATAAAAGTTAACAGAAATGTTTGTTGTAGGTCATACATGTCATTATTCTAAAAGAGTCGGCATCTTCCTTTTTACCCACACAGGTAAGAAAAATAGTATCATGGTGAAACCAGGATTTAAATGAAGTTTTAATGAAGTTTAATTTTCTCTTTTATGATATTAAATAACTTCTCCTACCCATGAAAGAGGTGGCAGTGACTTTCCCAGGACAAGTGAAGGTTGGCTTCTGTACATAGTGGGCAAAGCTTTAACATCGGTGGTTTGTACTGTGAGCAAATTCTTTCAGTAGGAAAGAAATTATTTAGAATGCTTGTAGCACACTTAGCAAACACTGCCGAGAAAAAATAATGCTAGATTTGGGTTGGATGTGATGGCTTTAATATGCCAGTCCTTTAACCGTGGAGGATACTTTATACATGGGCTTCTCCTGCTCCATTTTTGACAATAACCCTTGTCCCAGACATGTAGCAGCATTAGCGTTAGTGAAAGCAGCTGAGAAAAATGGCTATTAGTAAAGAACATATTATTTTGATAGTGATTGTAGTCATCCCTTCAAGAAGCATATCATCAACTCATTTCCACTGTATCAAACTGTTCCTACAGCAAGTCCTGTGGATTTTCTAACTCTGATAAAGGAACCTCTCCATTAGCCTTTGCAGTGATGGATCTTCACCACTGAGGTCCTCCCGTGCCACCAGCTCCTGAGAGGTCTGCAGTGAGCCACAGCTTCCTCTGAAGCCACAGACACAGTGGTAGGCTCTGCGCCTACTAGGATCTATTGCACCAAACTGGAATTTGGGACAAGGTGTATTGGTTTTAGCTCAAAAATAAGCTGGGTGTATCCATGGGAGTACCTATACAGCTTTATGCTTAGACACTAAGGGTAGGATTTGGTCACCTAAATGTAGTTATTTGAGGTGCTATAGGGGTATGTAGAACATCTCCACTCTTGTTCCTCACAGTCTCCTGCAGGTCCTGCATCACATCTGCTGGTCCCCTTTGGCTGGAAATGAAAAGGGGGTTTGGGGCTCCTGATAGGGTCAAGCAGGCAAGGAGGATGCTAGACCAAACCATTATCTGAAGTCAGGCTGTGGCAATCAGCAAGTGGAAGAGCAGATGTGACATCTTCCTACTCAATCTCCTGCCTCCCCTTTTGAAGTGTGAGATTAATGACCATATCAGATTGTTGACTTTGCAGAGGCTGTAGTTGGGGCTAATGTCATAGTGTGATACTTCAATAGCGGGAGGACGATCCTCATGTCTGACAAAAGCAGCTAATAAACAAAGATAAATTGAATGTACTTCCAGGTTATTAATGACTTCCCAGCACAGTAATCTCTAGAAACAATAGGGAAATGTTTACTCAGTGGGTTATAGTTTTACTTAGGTTAATGACTCTTGAATTAACTGGCAGCTTGGGCAATGCATCAGTGTGTGCTTCGCAGCAGCATCCTGCAGGGATGGATCAAATGGTATGTTTTGGGTTGGGGGGAATGAGAGCTCAGCTGTGACCTGTGTCTTCTCCAGTACATGAAGACACTGGGAAAAATAATTGGAAGCACTCTTCGCCCAGTGCTGCTCAAAAGATGAAGCACTCTGTTTATCTGCCTGTGTTTGCCTAGTCTTTCTTCTTCATCTTCAAAGCACTTGGCTAGCATTATCCCATTAACATCCAAGCGGGAAAGGTAAGCAACGGGCACCAGTGTGGAGACAAGCTTCTGTGATGCGGACATCTGCAGGCACAGCCAGGAGCTGGCTATGGGGACATCCACCCCTAAATGGTGTGCTCATATCCCAGACAAGAAAAGTCCAGCTCAGGTCCTGCTCCCTATGGGATAAGGATGTTGCCCATGATAGGGGCTGAACTGCTGTTGCCTGGACACAGTTTTACTGGGAAAACTCAGAGGTCTGGCCTTAATAAACCATTTCCAACAGATAATATTAATTGTTCCACAGGAATCTTGCTGGAAATAGGAGTTGCATGTACACATGCATGTTCACTCAGACACATGAGCTACCAGCAGTGACTGTCTACCCACAAGTAGGGCTATACTAGTTTTAAATACGAGACTTTTTCCCATTTGTAACAAAAAGTTTTCCCTTCTACCCATGGTTGCCCAGTGAAAGTTGAGCCAAAGCATAAACAGAGCCACCGAGAAACTGAGGTTTGTTTTTCTATTGCTTTTCTGAACAATTTGAACATTGTAATTTCGGCATGCGGTTCAGCTGCAGGCAATCCCACTGGGATGCTGCAGGACATAGAGCAGTTTCTCCATAAGGAAGGGTTCTTTAAGGAAGAATTCCTAAATTTCTTTTTGTTCTTCTGCCTTCCTTCCAGCCCAAAATTGCTGAGAAAAAGCTTATGAGCCTGGGTGCCCAGAAAGAGAGAAAGAAGCTGCACCAGGGGTAAAAGCAATACAGTTTTAAAGGGAAAACATGTAAAATTCCAAATATCGGGAGCAGCAACGCAACTCCAATGCGGCTCTCAGATTTGAAAATCTCGGTGTGTCACTCTCAATGAATTCTCCATTCACTACCAGCCGGAGGGCAAGAAAACCAATATGAATTGCATCTGGTCTCACGCTGCCAGAAGAGGAGCATATGGTCTTACCTCAAATTAAAACTTTTATAATAATAAAAAAAAATAATAATCAGTCATGCCTTCTTCCATCCCTGGCAAGGACGCTGCAGAGGGTAGTGTCTCATTTTCCACATGCAAAGTCTTGTCATGTCATTTTTTTTTTGTCGGGCACTTAAATTATAGATCCATCGTCGGCAGTCACCTGCTGAGCGGCTCTGTCGTTCACACTCCCCATCTTCCTGTCTGCTGGTCATGTCAGAAGGTCGCACAGCGTGAGCTGGCTGATTTATGGGCTCGCCGGAGTGCACAAAGGCTTTCGGAGGAAGTCAGAGCTCTCCTGCCAGCGCCTTTCAAGGCTGGCGAGTCGGGCGGCGCGGGGCTGCAGCGAGGAGCTGCCGCCCAGATGAGGCTGCCGCATCAGCGGCACAGGGAGCGTGCCTGCCTGAAGGAAACACGCCGCTTGCTTTTGGGTTTTTAGGCAAAGATAGATTTATTTTTTTTTTTCCAAAAAAGCAACGTAAGCCAATATTTTTTAAAAATTATTAGAAACAATTGGTGCTTTGCCTAAAATATCCATTGATTCTTATATAAAGATTTGATGATGCTCTTTGGTCATGCATTATTGCTTTGAAAGCAATGCGTCTCAAGTGAAACCCAAGTCCATTTTTTAAGCCAGATTTTCCCCTTGTGCATTTGCTTCCCACCTTTCTCATTAATTCAGTCCTTGTGCTCCTCTGCCTGTTTTGTCCTAATGTTTTTTCCAGCGCCACACACGCAGATCGATGCCAGCCGTTCACCTAAATCAAGCACAGGATAGTCTATGTGAAAAGGTTGAGACCTGAGTTGAGGTCACTGGCAAATATCCTGCAAATTTTTTTTTTTTGCCTCAGTTTGAAAATTTTTTGCCTGAAGTCTCATTGATTTTTAGAATTTAGTCAAAGTTGAATAAATACAGCGGTCCCCAAATATGTCCGGGGGGTATTTTACTTGTGAGGAAGCATTTATTGTCCAGAGAGCCATGTAACATTAATCCAAACAAACCAACTTTCCTTTTCTTTTTATTTTACCATATAGGAAAAAGTATCCTCATGCTGATTCTTCACTTTTTAAAAGCTTTTTTTACTGATATTTTGGTGCTTACATGCATCTCTTCTACAGCAAGTGTACACTCAGCCTGTATTCAGCTGCACTTCACATCAGCATCATTTCAGTGTGAAACAGGAGACTTTTTACATGCCCTGATGGCTGTGCTGATCTATGATATTAACCTTTATAGAGATGCTGTTTTGCAGCCTTTTTCTCTTTTATGCTTTCCTGGTGGAAAGTGCTCCCATGGCTTATTAAAGAAAACTTGATTGTTCTTGTGAACACACAGAGGGAACGCATTTCAATTTTTATATTGATATCCCATGTCCTTGCCTTAATAATTGCAAATCTTTTTTTTGAAAAAACAATTTTCTAAAGCAGAATGCATATTTATTAAATGGCTGCGTTAACCACAAAGGGCAGTTGTCATTATGTTTACGTGTGTGCATATATGTGTATAAAAACTGTTATATACATCTATAGAGTATATGTTGATATATGTAGGGAGAGTACCATCATGTACATAAACCTTTTCCTTTTTCACTTGGGAATGAAGGATGGGGGGACCCCAAACAATGTCCTCAGATTCCAATGAAAAATTGCACTTCAAAGTATCTGACTGTATTGGAAAGGGAAATACTGCAACTGTAGTTTTTCTTGCGCTAGTTAGTTCATCATGGTGTTGGATACAGTTAAAGGAAAAGTATGCATGATATTTGTGCAGCAAATCAAAATGGTTCAGTGAAAGAAGCCAGCTTTGAAGGGACCACCTACTATAAACATTATTCTGAAAGCCTAAATTCTTAGCACAAGCATCCAAAGAGTAAATGATAAACAGATGAGGGAGCAAACAGAAATTTCACAGAGTTGTAACTTTAACTTTCTGCATGTGTCAGAGAAATAAGTCTTTTAAAAGAGCAGCGGAGCTGTTTACTATTAACAGCATCTCTTTATTTATATACACAGCACCTGGCACTGTTCTGATCCACTTGATTCAACATGTGAAGGGGTTACACTTTGGCTGCCAAGATATACTTTCACTTTTTGTAATACAATTTTATTTTTGCTGGTCACTGGTCTATGCCTACACTAAAGCAATCAGATTGCATGCTCTATACAGCATATTTCCAGGTGCATGAAACTTATGTTAGCAAGCACACTGGGAACAAACAAATTGCAGCAGCTGCAATGCAAATTTGAGTGCTTAATAGACCTGGATTTGCTTTTTTTTGTTACCTTCCTCAAAGTTGCCCAATACTTTCTGACCCCTTCAGCAGCACTCAGCACCTGTAGCGTTTACCAGCACCCTCAGCCAGCCATGCCACCCACTCTGCTGTGCACCACCATTTCCAAATAATTTCTGTTGGTTTATGTCCTGGGTTCAGCCCTTAAACCACGACAGTTTAATTTTGCCACATTTTATAAATTAGTGACAAATTTATAAATCAGCTCAATAGTTCATAAACAATTTGGATGTGCAGCCACAAGAGAAGACCTCAGCTTACCATCACTACCTGTTTGGAGTCAAACTGAAGCAAAAGTCTGGCACATGACTTGAAAAATGTCAACCAAATTCACTTAAGTACATCGATCGCTTCAGTATATCACAAGCCATATACAGAGGGTATTTATGGCTGAGAACAAAAAACAAACAAAGAAAAAAACCCAACAAGCATATTTTGCTGGCTGTCAGGTCAATGTAAAAATCCTAGAGTGGATTTTCAACTCATTTCAAACCCATGAGACTCTTTCGTAATACATGAACAAATAAATAAAATGGTCTAATGAACAAACTGTTTGCATTTACAAGATGCTGTGGGGCCATGAGCACCTGGGTGCTGCATCCCAGAAGCTGCTGGCAGTGGCTGTCTTCCGGGTGTACAACTCCCAGCATTCATAAGTATATTCCTAACCAGAAAATTGCTGGCTTGCCCTGTTAATAGCTTAAAATTGTGTATTTCAAACCCTTTAGATTTTAGAAGAGTCACGCATTTGTGACAGCCTGACCTGCTCAGTTAGATTTGTCATGTATGGAGGAAACCAGACTGGAGTTGGTGGTGGTGACTTGAATTCACCTTCTAGACACACCACCACAGTCCAACAGAACTAGGTGTCTTGTGGAGAATAAGGCTTTTGGCGCTTTCAGTGCAACATTTAAATTCCTGAGTCTAAATAGTGGGGATTTTGGACTGATCTGAGGGTTTAATACTTTCTTGACCCTAGAAATTCAATTTGTATTTCTGGTGCAGCAGGTCCTGGATTTTTCTTTACCTGAGGCAACATCGCATCTTCACTGTTCAAAACCAGTGAATCCAGCATTTCAAGACAGAAGTTTGATAAAAGCCATTGGATTAACTGCTCAAGGACACTTGGGATGCCCATGCTCTACTAGCTTCCTCTTTTTCTGTATAATCTCCTTTAAAAAAACTTTTCTCCTCTATCCCTAATTTGGAAAATGCATGAACACCACAAACCCACGGGCATGGCCAGATGCCCCAAATCCTATCCTGGGTATGGCCTCCCCTTTGCTCACCTCCATGGTCCCAAACTCAAATGAGCTTTCTTTTCTCTTGAAGAAAAATTAGCGGTGCCAGGTAATGGTGCTGCTGAAAGGAAGCATCGGCTCCTTCTGTTTGGGAAGAGAAAAAAATAAGGAAAAAAAGCCATGAGCTGAAATCCAGTGCATTTCATGGTCAAAACCCCAACTATTTCATTATGGGAAGCCTGGGTCTCTGTAACTTCTTCTTACACCTTCAACTTCACCTAGCAAAGGACAAGGAGTCAACACAGGGTGAATTTTGGGGTGCTCCACCCTACTGGCCATGACCAAAAGCCATCCGGACAGGACTGAAATGATGATGGCATTTTAGTGTGGTAGGCCAAGCCTTTCCACACTGGGATCCCCAATAACAGGGTTGGGAAACAGCTTCCTCGTATTCCACAGCTCATGGGATTCAGTTTGCCTGCGTGTCCATCCAGGCTTTAATGAAAGGATCCTGGGTGAAATCTGTTCATCTGCAGTCTCTCATTTCAACACATCCCTAAGTATACTGTATGTGCCCTGCAGAGCTGGTAACCTACTATCAAGGGTCTGATACTGCAAAATGTGGAGCAACTCCTGGGAGGTGCTGAGCATCTGCAACCCCAAGAAGTCTCTCCATGCTTCCTAGCACCAAATAAACAGGGAGAGTTATTCCAAGGTCTGCAAACCAAAGCAAAGATCCAACCCAAGCCAGCTCTTGCCCTGTGTTATTTGCATCTTACTATGTTTAACTCCAGATCACAGTTTTTAGTAAATTGGGCTTGAAAACTATTGAAGCGGGTTAGAGCTTGGCTAGTGGCTGGGTAGTTATTTCCTGGTCCTGTTATTTAGCTACTTCTACATTTGTCAGAGGAGCTAATGTGGTACCAGCTCTCTCCTTCTTAGGCTGAAAAGTCTTTAAGAGAGCAGGATAACAAGTGAGCTGGAGCCATTTTGCTGCTTGAAACCCCAGAAGGGCAATGGGCTTGTGGTAGTGGCCAGGAGTGGGACATGGCCTCTCAAGGTTCTACCTCTGGTTACTAGACCTGGAGGCACTCTGGCAAACAATCTGTATTAGAAGATGCCAAAGCTTTGCATTCAAGACTTTGACTGTAAAGAAAAATAATAAAATAAAGTGTGTTCACCTACAATTACGGACATTATTCTTGATCCCATTGCATGCAATGAAATAACTTCCATTCCTTTTTCCAGCTTACCTAGGACACTTGCCAACAAACACGGTGATGAAGGGATGAACTTATTCAACAAGACAGTTGTAGTGGTACAAGCCTCTGGGCCTTGCACTGTTGGAATGACCACTATTCATAGAGTTGTATGGGGACTTAGTATATGGCAATGCAATTCCTATCTTTACAAGCAACTTGTGCAGATGCTGTATGCAGTCAGAGAATGGACCTTCATGCAACTTTGCTCTTATTCAGTTTTCTTTTTTGAAATTACAGGAGTTAAAGAAAAAACAACAAGCCCAGACGTGCAGCAATTGACAAGAAAGCAATTTCAAATGGGAGCCTCCCCAGGTGTTGGCCACACAGCAGGAGTGTCACCACTTCATGATGATGCCAAGGTCTTGCATTTTAAGACTAAAAGAATCCCTTGGCAAATTATCAAGCTGTATTTAATGTAATCATTATTACAGCTCTGTGCTTTGAGTTCACTGCTTGTGGAGCGTAATAAACCCTATTTCTCAAAAACTAAACCAAATAAAACAATGCATCATTTGGAGGTATGATTAAATTTTATTTTAATTAATTGTGATGAAACACCTGATGCAGTAAATTAATAGATATCAAGCCTATGAGTAAAAAAAAGCTGTCTTATGTTAGAAAAAGTTTTCCGTGGTGAATGAAATGCTGGACTGATTTATTTACTGTCCTTCTGCTCTTTATGCAGAGCTGCTCCATGGGTGTTAGCTACATTATTCATGATTATTCCCCCAGAGCTGTACTCTTCTTCTTACAGTAGCTTCATTACTACTTAATTCATAAGCAGTTCAAGGACAGCTAGGCATTTGCCTTTTCTTTCTATCAATCACTGTGACACCAGACATAGTTCCACTTTCAGTGCAAGAATATGGCCAGAACACCCATCATCATCATTGTTATCCCACCCCGTGTGAGAACACTGGGTAAGTGGACATTGCTGGCAAGAAGTCAGATAATTATAGGACTGAATTCCACTGAATAATGCAAAATTGAAACCATTCAGGCCACGGTGGTTTCTGGGATGCTTCTTGCTGAGTGAAACCTACTCACACAAGGAAGGGCTGGATGCTGGGACATGGTTTTCGGAAGAAGGGTTGAATTTAATTTCAACCTAACCAGGCCAAACATGATACTATTTGTTGCTCTCTTCCCCAATATGGTTGTGAAAATGCTTACTTAGACAATCCCTGGGGTGCAGTACTGGGGAAAGACACCCAGAATTTACCTTCCAACCCTGTATAGTGTATATAATAATGCACGTGCTACTTTTATTTACAAATTATGTTGGTTTTGGGTTTTTTTTAACTGTCAGGCTTTTCTCCAGTTAAGTTAGTCACACGTACAAGACCAAGCCCTCATTATCATGGGACTATGGTAGACATTTTCTGTGGGTGTTGAGTTAGGGAAAGAGTTGGCTTGGAAATAAGGGCAGGAAAGGACTATTCCTGTATCCTGGAAAAAAAAAAAAAAAAGTAATGCCAGTGTCTGACAAATGACTCCTGTGATGCTGAAGACCACTTCGTGTTACCTGTGTGTGTGTGTAACCAGCTGCAACACAGCACAAGTTTTTGTAGGCGCAGGCATCACATCTTGATGCCATGGCAAACCACACACAGAGTGCTACTGCTTCTAGGCTGAGTCAACAAAAAGAATTAAATATAGACAAAAAATAAGGAAATGAAGATGATAGAGACTCTGCTGTTGCTAGCTGAAAGAAAAATACATTTTGGACTGCAGCAGTGGAGGGTGGAAATCAAGATGCTCTTGGGATGCCTCCGATCACTGTTCCTGCAGTACTGCACCACAACCTGAATCAGGAACCAAATCTAACCTCAAAAACATTTGCAGGGCCACAGAAATGGAGTTGAAGAGAGAATGTGGAGCTGAACCTTACTGTTAAACACACAACAGTGAGATTAGCTGCAGAATAGCTGTAATCTAAAGGTAAGTGACCCAAACATTCAAGTTCCTCGACATGCAACACTTAAGTCTCTTTTTTTGGTCAATAGACTTTTAAAAAAAAAATAAAATTAATTTTGGGTCCCTGTTTTGCTAGACTGTGAATCTTTTAAACACAACAGGCTTGGTTCCTAGTTGGGGGATAACCACAAGCCAATTAGAAGTTAAATTGTTGAGCAGTATGCATCTAATTGAAGTCTCTACTTTCTGACTGGTATTTTTAGTGTTTGGACTGAGCTGCAGCTCCACATAGGGTATAATCATGTTTATTTAAGAGCAACATGTACCTCAGTGAGAAAAATAAGATCCAGGAGGCAGAGTTGTTTTTTTACCAAATATACATGGGTGGGTGATACACTTCAGCTCTAGACTGCTCTGTCTCTCTTGTTGTACACTATCTTCCATTGGGCTTGCATCTTTTTTTGCTTCAAGACAATGCCTGCATGTTAATGCACGTGCTTTAATGCAAAGTGCATTTCCCCAGTTATTTTATTGTCACTTCTTGTCATCTACTATCATGATTTCTTGATCATCTTCTACATACATCTGAGCAATAACAAGAGACTTTGGTTGTGCTGGAACTAATAAATGGGGCTGACTTGCTTATAACTTAGAAAGTAAAAAGATGAAGAAGATGTCATGAACCAGGCCTGAGCAGCCTTCCCTTTCCCAGGGAAGTTTGAGGGTATTTTGGGTATGTTCTCAGGTACTGAAGAAGTGGTCTGAATGGCAACAACAAAGTGATTGTGTTGGAGTTTTTGGGTAGCTTCCAGCAAAAAGAGACATAGAAAATGGTTATTTGCTGGAAGTTTTCAGTGTCTGGGCTCTAAATAGTCATGAGACTGGTAGGACTGGGATGGGACAACTTCAACATCAGATAGGATGTCTTGAAAGTCAAGACATTTTTGTTTATGCTTGCTGAATAAATAAAGGGACCAGAATGAGTGGAAAGAGAAAGCATGACAAGGGAACCAAATCCCATCAAAAATAATAGGAAAAGGACCTTTCCAGCAGCTTGTCAAGTGGACATGAGGACTGAGACAAGTCAGCAGTAAATCAGAGTGGACTGCCATGGGATAGATGATGTTGGGTTGAACATGAGACCATCAAATCAGTGCCGTAAGAGATGAAGAGCAGAAGAAAATGACTTGACCACATGGAACACATGTTGGGACCAGAGCAGAGATGAGTAGAGTCATAATATGAAGCACAGCCTGAAAAATGAGGGAGGAAAAGCTTAAGAGCTTCAAGCAGTTTTTTAGCCAGAGGTTGCAACAGAAGCTCTGGCTCAGCCAAAATACCACATCAGTCAGCTTTAGTAACGATAAGAAGGGAGATAAGGAGACCACTTTGTACCTTTGAAAGTTCTGTCTGTCCTGTCACTTCTCATCATGACCTAATCAGCTTGTTTCATTAAAACACCCCAACGAAGTAAACAAAAAACAAAACCCCAGCAGAAACTGCAGCAGCGTTATAGCTGTTCTTAGTAACATCTGATTTTTCTCATTAATTTCTATTTTATATATGCCGGTGGAATAGCCTGTGTTCATGCCAAGCCACACTGGGAGGAAAATAGTGGGGTTTTTCTCAGGAATTTTGCATACATTCTTCTTTCTCACCACAAAAAGGCTCTGAGTTTGTTTCAGTGAGAAGCCATAAATTTTATTTAAGAAAATCCCCCAGTGATTTATCCCATTTCAGTGGCTCTGCAAAATACAAAAACAGTATTAAACAAATGCTGCAGTGCTATTCCTAAAATACACACCTGAAAAGATAAGCATCAGAACTTCATCCTAAAGGATGCCCTTGCTCCTTATCTTGTTTCACAGCATTAGGTGTGAAATCCTCAGATGGAAGCAATTTGAAAATTAAAAAATGTTGATGAGGAAATAAAACCCAAAATATATGCAAACTGATTTTCTGAGGCTCAATAATATTTAGGGGACAAGCAAAGATATTGAGGTAGCTGAGTTACCCAAGCACTCCTATAGAACACATTTATCCTTTAGTACACAAATGCAGG
This sequence comes from Psittacus erithacus, assembly GCA_009867235.2. Taxonomy (NCBI): domain Eukaryota; kingdom Metazoa; phylum Chordata; class Aves; order Psittaciformes; family Psittacidae; genus Psittacus; species Psittacus erithacus. The sequence continues at coordinate 38,180 of WYDI02025291.1, read as the reverse complement.
CAACGGTCTTCAGATTTTAATGACAATGTTTTTATTAGCAGTAGACTACTTACTAGTAAGAAGTGTTCAAGACTAAGGTGTTACGACAACAAAAAAGAGAAAACCAAACAAACAAACAACAAAAAAAAAAAAAAACAAACCCAAAAAAACCCCTCTAGCTTTTAAAGGCTTTTACTAAATATTTATTTAATTACACCCACAGCTTCAGACAGAGTCAGATCTAAGAAAGGATTAAGATGCCCAAATACAAAAGGGGTCTAACTTTCTAGGCCATTGTATTTCAAACACAATGAAGAATGCCTGAAAACAAAAGCTGAAAAACACCATCAGGAACATGATGTCAGGTCCATTCCCATCTCCAGAGGGTATTTAAACACTTCTTGAAGCTAATTCCCCTAGTCTAAGGATAATGCTTGTACTGCACAGCCATGTTGACATCAGCACAGAAGGCATTATGTCATGAGCTTAAAGGACATGGCACCTAGGACACACAAACAGGACCTGATGTGACATCAGAAACTTCATGGGGCAGAACCTGGCCTTCCAAACCCAGAATGAAAAGTTCAGCAACATGGACAGATGATCTGTTAAGCAACAGATGAGTATGGGAAAAACCCAGACATGAGGGCTTCAGCTAATACCTGGATTTACTCAAGAGCAAGAAAATAAGGCACTAGGGAGCTTCCAGGCGTTAGAAGCATTCACCACTAGCTTGCTGACAACTACTGCTTGAACAAGAGTTCAAACAGCAACCTATAGGGCAACACACAACTCGATATTCAACATGTCAGTAAACTTCTAAAAGGCAATGAAACCTGAAAGACCTGCAAGGGAGAAAACTAATACACTCTTCTGTCTAGCTAGTTGCTGTTGTGTCATTTTGAAGTGCTATGGTATCATGACGACTCCACTAAAAATGCAACATATATTTATAATCCCCATGATACAAATAGGTCCACAGAGACAGCTATAGGCTATTTTGCTGGACAATAAGGATCCTACCAAAATTGTGTGCCATGATGATTCCTTGTACCAAGCTCTCAAAAAAAAGCAAAACATCAAAAACAAAAAAAACCCAAACCAACCAAACAAAAAAAATCCCACAAAAAAAAAAACAAACATAAAAAAAACCAACCCCAGACCCAACTTGATGGGGTTTAAAAGGGGTCCAAACAATCTGTACAGGTTAGATGAAAGCTGGAGACCCCTTTTCCCAATACAGTGCTTTAGCCAACAATTAAATGATAGTTTTTAAGAATACGATGTCTAAACCAAAATAAATGTAAGTTATTCAAAGCTCTAGAAAACCTTCATATGTAGAAATTTTCAATGCACATGACATAAACTGAAGTTATTCCCCTCCCTGCTGATCACTCCAGCTTGCAGTGGCTCAAAATGTAACCTGGAAAATACCGAGCTGATTTCTTTTTGCCAGCGCCTCCCCAGTTTCTGAGCTTCCAAGAGAATATAAAATTGTACAAGGATTTAAGCACATCAATAATTTGGGTCATAAGGCTTACGTTTTGCATTCCCTCTGCTTTGTAGTTGCTCAGACAAATAGGCTGACAGCAGCTGCCACCAACAAGCGCTGCTGGCTTTCTGATGGAAACAATATTAGACTGCTCAGCCAAAGGGCATCCATTTCAGGAATGAAATTAGCCCTTTATCACTCTGATGGAAGTAGAGTAGGTCACTGGCATGTGGCCAGCTTTCATGGACTAGAAAGTCCCCATTTGCCTCCAAAGGAACTCCTCACCAAGGAAAAGCTGAAAGCTCTCCCCAACACACAATGGGACAAAATTCTTCAATATTGCTCATAACAATGATACCTTGTCTTGAAAAGGGGAAGCCAAGACAACATCTTGCATGAATAAGCCTTCTCTAAAGTTTACACAAATTCTCTGGTGAAATGCTGAGTTTGAGTAGGAGCTTTGCTCATGAATGAAGGTGTTGGTCCTAACCAGCCTGGAGACAGAGAGGCTAGGCTGTTTCCTCAGCAAAGATGCCTGAAAAAAAGATGCCTAAACAAGCCACCCCATAGCCCTGATGGTCTTAAAAAAACAAACAAACAAAACAGAAAAGCTACATGCAGAAGCAGTTTTCTGCACAAGGATTTGTGTTTAAGGCTGAAAGCTCAAGAGCCCATGAGACAGATAGATTTAATCATCCCTGTGGATGGGGAATGGAATAAAGTACTGTCTAAAAACAGCTGCAGACTCTTGCTTTACTTCCTCTCTGAGTGCAGCCCATGGGTTGTGGTATGCAAGAAGCAAGTCTCCAAATAGGGGAAAAAAATAGGCTCATGCCCATCACTCATCCCTTTATACAGGCTGGGCTACAGCCAAAAGAAATTACGTTTCTTGGATGATCATTTATGGTCAGGCATTCTTCCTGGCTAAAAGCACCTAAAGCCTCCCTAACATGAGATGTCTGGGGCAGCAAGGCCACCATGACAGGGAAGGATGAGCACAGACCAGTCCTTTGGGAGGATGGGCAGTCTGGGGCTAGCTAAAACCAGCAGAGACCTGCTCATATACAAGTTAAAGAGGAAAGAGCAGAGCAGAGACCTCTGGCTAACATTTGTAATGGAAATTGGCTCCATTAGCATTTCACTTCTTTCACTTTACCCCATGGACCACAGCCTGTTCTCTTGCAAGCTGGCTGTGTGAAACTCCCAAAGCTCCTCCCAGAGACAGATGACTTCAGCTTGGCATTGGGTGCTAAAAAAATCCTTTTCATTAGAGGAGGATTCAAGGGAGGCTCTCCACACTTAAGAAAAACTGACCATGACTAGACCTTTTATACCGTCTCTTCTCATTCTGCTACACACCAATGGAGTGACGCTTCTTCAGTGTGCAAGCTAAAATAAACTAAGTTATTAAAATTAATTGTAACTTTTATTTACTGTTTCTTGTGTGAATCCAATTATTCTGAAAAACAACTGTTAATTCCAGGTCTTACCTAGCCAGGATTATTTGACTTCTTTCCAAGCTGTCATTTTGAAGTGCCACCTATATACCACAAGACTAGCTATAAAGCTACAAATCACCTGTGGATCAACAGAAAATACAGAATTAATGTTAAGGTGCAAGATCAAAACTACATGAAAATACTTTCACCTGCAGATAGTTGGCTTTCAGGATTAAAAAAAAAAGAGCAAGTGAACCAATGTTGGAACATGTTCCTCTGCACTTTGGCCTTCAGTTCTTTTGTGATTTATGAAGGTAGTCACATATTTTTAAGTCAAACACATGAAACTCAGGCATATTAAGTAGTTCACAGTAAAATTACTTTTCATTTTTTATTTTTCAAAGCACATCCACCTTATGGAGCAAGTGGTTAGACAAGTCTACAAGAAGTCCTTCACTGGGCACGACAAATACAGATGGAGGATGTGCCACTGACCTCAGTGTGAAATTTCAGGAGGTCATTTCAACAAGGACATCATACCACAGGGCAAGATGGGGCTCTGAGTCACTGCTTGCTCGCCTGTCAGGGTCATTCTTCCATGAATGGAAGCTCTAGCACAATCACTTATTCTTCTCAAAATCAGCATCTTGAACCAATTACATGTTTGAGATGAAGTTTAGTTTCAAGCTATAAATAAATAAATGAAGATAGACCAACACTTTCCCGTGGGTTTGACATCCACATATTTGCAGCCCAAGATCATTTTCTCAAAGAGACAGCAGAAAGGGCTTCAGGAGCTGGAATTCCAGAAAAACAAATGTAATAATTAAATAAAACACACCCCTCAGACACTTCCAGTATCATCCTTCCCACTACCAATAATCAGCAGTTAGAGACTTCCTCAGCCAGTAATCACATTCGAACCACTGTCTTCTATGAAACTGCCTTGTCCTCATGTGACTTAATTTATGAGTTTTTATTTTGTGGCCATCAGTTACACAACTTGGCAGTGTGCTGGGCTTGCTTTAAACTCACTGGCTGAGCAGTCCATCTCCTTGCCTTGCAAGAAACAAAAATAACCGCTTGATCACCTCCTCAGCATTGTTTACAGCTTTACAGCCTCCCATACCCTCTCTTAGTCAGCTCTTTTCCAGCTGAGAAGAGCTGCCAAACTTTTCCTTGTATGGGAGCATACTTCCTTACCCTTTATTTTCCATGGTTCTGCTATACAGTAGGATTCTGTAGTCACTTGGTGTTGCCATGTTGTCCTGCAATATTTTCCTAGTCTGCTATTGGGATTCTTTTTTCTTCTTCTTTTTAGCTTTTCTCCAGATTTACCTATCCTGACTCTGTATCATGTACATCATTAAAAAAAAACCAAACCCCAAACCAAACCAACCAACCAAACAAAAAAAAAAAAACAAAAAAAAACCAAACCCAAAAAGCAAGTCCCAGTATGCATCCTTTTAGGACATCATCACTTCCACTACAAGCAACAACTATTTGCTCCCTTGGCTTACTCCCCAGCAACTTCAAAGGAAGGGGAAAACTTTGTTTTTTCCAGCAGCAGCCGCTTCATCTCTTTAGTGAGGTTCCTCACCAAGGTCTTAGCAATCAGATGGATCACCTTCCTCTACTTCCTTGTTGATTACTTTAACCACTTCTAGATTAGTAAAGCAATACTTTCTCACGCAAAATTCACATTGACTCTTTGTCCACTCCACAATATCCATCCATTCATCTACAGTAGCTTCTCTTTACCCATCAAACTATTCAGACCCAGGATTTGTAAAGGTGGGAGCCATCCCTACCAGATGCTCAGAGGAGAAAGGCTTAACATCCCATTGTGGCCCAGCTACACCTCTCACCCTCCCCAACCAACTCTTTCATCGGGCCACAACCATTTGCATGCTGATGGACTTATTACTCACTTAAATCACCTGCTAATGGGTCCCGTCCCTCACTGGTGGTAGATTAGAAGCTCTGCCCAGAAGTGCCATCCTTAAGTATCTCAGTTATCCTCACCCCCTCTCTTAAGGTGTTAATTACGGACACAAGTCAGGCACTGGAGGGCAAAAAGGGAAGAGAGGAAAAAAGCTACTTGGAAAAAGAAATAGTAATAAACATCACCCTGGATTAGCAGGGATGTAGGGTATGTGTTTGAAGGAACAAAAGGAATGGAGTAAACATAGCTTTAATGCTCTACAAGGGGTGTGTGTGTGTGTGATAAGCTGGGCTACCTGGATGCCCTGCTTCCCACCACTCTAAGTAAGATCAAAGTTTGCTTCACCCAGCCCTCAGCTGAAAGACAATAAAGAACAGCTTCAGCAGGTGGGTTAACACCCTGCAAGAAAAACCCACCCCAAATGTAAGGAAAAACAAACAATCAAAAAACCAAAACCTGAAAAGCTTTCTGTATTGCATTACACCCATAAAGGTTTTCACCTGTTGCGTCTGTTCAGGGCTTTCATCTTTCTAAGCCAAAACGTTCAGTTTTCTGCTCTGTGTCACGAAAGATGAGTACAAAAAAACCAGCCTCGGAACTTTAATTGTCCTAATGTTTGTGGATGGATTTAAGAACTTTTGTAACCCTATCTTGCACCGTATGAGTATGGAGAGGAGCTAAGTTCCTTAGACAAGCAGTTTTATTGGCATGGGGGTTTAGTTTTAAATGTGGTGTGAAGACCGGTGGAAGCAACAGGAGCACAAACATCTATTTAAAAGCTTTGTTTTAAAAGGATGAAAGGATATTTCTCAAGCTACAACTTGGGGCAAAACTAGTTTCTGAAAGAGCTTAGGAAGAAAATGAGAAGAAAATAGTATTTGCCTCCTTGAAAATTCATTTCACCACAAATCACAGTAAAAATTGACATGTCCCATTGTATCCCCTCCTTCCCTCGTGAGATTAATGCCTTTAGACCAGTATTGTCACTGGGAGCAACAGAGACGGTTCTGATGATCTTGAAATCTCCTTGAAATCTGTATCCATAGTGCAGAAAAATCATCTCAGGAAAACCATAGCATAGTTGGAAGACTGATTCCATTTTCTCTTCAAATCGTTGATACATTTATACAGCCCATGTTATCTTGGGGCTGGGGTAGGGCTATTGGGTTCTGGGATGTTCCTTTGTCACTTTTAGCTGAGTACTGCAGAGATGCAAGATATCCAACAAGCCAGTGGTTAAGAGTTTAGAAAGGTCTTAAAAAAAGAAAAAAGTCAATAATTAGGCAAACTGATAGCAAATTACCCCGCAACTCAATATTGAAGGGAATAGGACCTTTAAAACCTGTAATATCACACTTGTACCTGTCAGGAGGAGTATGTGAAGGAGTGGACCCTTTAAATACTGTCCTCTACCACTGCAGAGGCTCAAACCCCACCTCGTTACATGCTGCTTTTTTATCTGCCCTTCTATAGACCCTCAAAAGGTAAAACTTTGGAGGGGGTATCACTAGCTTCCTTCCCATGCCTCTGCTAACCTGGGCAATGTACCCTGTTTAAGGGACGAGCAGGGCAAGCTCTGTACCCTCATCCTTTGCACAGGGCTATGCTACCTATATAGCAGTGACAATAAGACTGTCCTTACTTATGCACCACCAGGGCTGAAGCCACCCTTCCACTGGCTGCGCATGATGCAGAATTTGGAATAATGAAGGAGAAGGGTTATATTTGCAACAGGCTGTAAAGCTGTGCTGCCAGCAACCAGCCATTAGGAGAGGCTGCTTTACAATGTTCTGAGTTTTTATTCTTATAAATAACAATATTTAACTTCTTTGAGCTTTGCTGTTAGGTCTTCCAGCCCTATAGCCAGGAACAGCAAGTAAACAAGAGGCACTAAACCTTCTTGTCCACCAAAACCTGCTTTTTAATTAGCTCTTCTCTTTGCTTAGAATATGTTTGGGGTTTTTTTCTGTCTTTTAGGGGGGAATAATTTTGTTGTAGAGGAAACAGTGGGGGAAGTGCATCCTGAGATGCCTTTTACTACGGGTGTTACTGGATTGTGTGTCATATGCTGAGATAACATGGCTTTCCATGTTTGCTCTCTTTGAATAGGTGCATGAGATCCAGATCTGAACACACCTGCCAGTTCAAACTTAAGGGCTTCCAACATCCCACATCCCATTTTTTTCTGTTCAACTTCCCATATGCTTGCCTTTTTTTTTTTTTTGGTGGGGTGAGGTTGCTTGTGTTAATTCAGGTTTTCTGAAATATGAAGCACCTGCTGGGTGAGAAGGGACCATGGTGATGCTCCTTATTTGTTCCTCAGGGCAGCCTCATGCTGCCACCCATCTTCCAGGTGCCTCTGCCCTGTACTGGGGGCACAGGCACCTTTTGTTTTGCTTCTGCCTTCTTGTGACCACATTTTCAGGTCAGGGCTCAGGTACTATTTACCCACATTTTTGAGCTCCTGCTAGCACTAAATGAATATTTTGACTTCCCAGGCCGGGGATGATCCCTCGCCTGGGAAGTAGAAGGCTCCTTTTAATCTCTACATGCGGCTGTGTGCTCCCTCCTTTGCATTTTCTATAGCTGTGAGCTTGATTCAGCACCAGCTGGTACTTCAGGTACCAGTAAGAGCTGCAGTTCAGGTTCATATTCAGTAATCTCATGTACCAGTGCAGTCCCCAAAGTCTTTAAATAGGCAGCATTAATGCCAGAGGCACCAAACAGCAGCTAGCAGGTGACATTTTAAAACAAGACATAGCACTACTGGAGCATCCCTGCAAACGGGACACAGTGCCTTCAAGAGCCACAGGTTCAGATTTAGACTTCAGGTACAACACGCTTTTGGATTGTGCATCGTTTTGCATCCTGAACACCTTCCACAGTCTGCAGGGTGGCCAAGGGTAGCCTGCTAGGTAGGCACAGGACAGACACTGCACTTGCTGCCCACCAACCCTATACTGCACGACATGGCCCCCACACTCACTCCACACACATTTACAAACACTTGCAATAGGTGAACAGTATTAGAAGCTAAAGGGGATGAGAAAACAATATTTGCAGCTTTCTCTTCCTCCAGGACACCCCAAAAGGGAGAAAACGCGTAGTAACAGGCTGCAAAGTCAAGTGAAAAATAGTCTGTGTTGCATATGGAGCAAAGATTACGTGATGGACCAGTTAACATCGCTGCACTCCTCAGCACCCGTCCTGTGGTCAGCTACATGCTGCAGTCCAGCATAATCCCTCCAGTGATCCTTCGCTCCCTCTTCACCCCATGGGAAAATTGGCCAGGAGGGCGTTTTGCTGCCATTTGCCCTTCCTTCCCAGAGCCCTGGCCATGGTGCCCATCCTTGCCCTGCATGTGGTAGTCAGAGAGTACTGGTGGCTACTATGGCACACTGGTAATTCCTAGAAAGCAGTTGAATAAATACTGATGACCAAACAGCCTTTCCCATGCAGTATCAGTGGTGAGCCTCCCCTCTCCCATTCCCCCTTTGGGCATTTTCGCCCCAGGGCACATCTCCCCTCACACGCAGGCAGCCTTGCTGATTTTAAAGAACGGTTTATTCGCTCAGAAACAGACGATCACATCTCTTTGACCGAGATTTAAAATCCCAGTGTGTACAAAGTCACAGTCATGGCTTGCAGGGCACACGGCAGCGCCCTCGGAATAAAAAGTCATTAAAAATCCCAGCGCCTATGTACAGCTAAGTGCCAGCTCAAGTATTCACAACACAGTAACGTACTGCAATTAGTTGCTTAAAAGTAGTTCCCTTGAGAAACAACCTTCTGCTCCAGCAAAGCCAGAGTCTGTTCCGTCCTGTCCACCCAGTGATGCTCAGTGTTGCTGGCAGGTGTGCAGTCGGGAGGCATCAGCAGGGCCATGCTCTCGCTGGAGGCGGCACACCAGCCCCTCAGCGCACTGGCACCGCTGGAAGATCTCCAGGCCATGGGTGCCTTTCCGACGGTGCCGGGTACACACCTGCCCTTCCCGCAGCACTGGCTTGCAGATCTTGGACCAGAAGTGACGGGCACAGCACAGCCCAGCTGCACAGTCTGAAGAGCGTAGGCAGAAGTCGCCCTCCTCACCTGTGTGGGGACAGCATGGCATGTGCTCAGCCCAGGATGCTCCCACTGGGATGAAGGGGCAGGGTGGGCATTCCCCATAGGCGACAGCGAGGCAGGGTGCACAGCATGCCCTGCTCCATAGGGATCAGTGGGGCAGGATGGGCAGCTGTGAAGGGGACAGTAGGGTCACAACACGGCTGACTCCCTTACCTTTGGCAGTGGGGAGCCAGGCGGGAGCTGGAGTCCGACGGGTCAGAACCTCAGCGCCGATCTCGTCCAGCTCGGTGGCTCCCTGGGGTGGCTCCAGGGGCGTGCAGAGCCCTGCGGGAGGCAGCGAGGTGGCTGTCAGACACGAACGGACCCCAACAACCTCTGCCGCAGACACCTCCAGGGCGTCGTTCCCCCTTCCCAAGCCCTGCCGCCCCTCACCGTTGCTGCAGGTCGTGCCGGGGCAGCACATTGCGTCGCGCAGACAGCGTTTGCGGCGTCTCCGGCAGGCGAGGCAGAGCGGGGCGCCCCCGCCGCGGGCCGCGCCTCCACAAAACTCCTCGGGGCCACAGTCCTCGTCTTCGGAGCAGGGGAAAGGCTGGAGGGGAGGCAGAGAGAAGGCGGAGGGAGTCAGAGCGGCCGCCACCCCCCATCCCCAGCGCGTCCCTCCATCCTCCGTGTGTGTCCCCCTCTCCATCCCCAGTGAAACCTCTTTCCTACCTGCCGGGTGGCGGCAGGCGGTGGCTTGTTGCTGCCGTCGAATGGGGCGGCCGGGGGGACGCTGGCCTCGGCCGCTACCCCCGGTGGGGGTCCCTTGATGGAGTTGGAGCTGAGCGCGCCGCCGGGTGCCGCCGCCCGCCCCGCCGGGACCGCGCAGCTGAGCGCCGCCAGCAGCGCCACCAGCCCTCGCATCCTCTTCCCGTCCCCTCCCAGCCCCTTGTCCCCAGTGATGCCCTATCGGCGAAGAAGCTCCCGCGGCCCCCGAGCAGCAGCTACCTGCGCTACCCGCCGCCGCCTTTATACCCCTGGGGGCTGCCTCCTGCGCCCGCCCCCTCGGGGAGGAGGGCACGGCGGATGGGATTTCAAAGGGTCCCCGGGGGGTTGTGAGACCCCAAAACCACCCCCACCCCGCCCCGAGGGCTCCATCATTGGCCGCCGGCCCGGGAAGGGGGTTTCGCAATAGCGAGGGCAGACACCACCACCCCCCTCCCCGCCCCGATCCCCGGCCAGATGCTCCGCTTGCTCCGCCGCTGTCTCCAGCCGGGCGCGCCGCCTCGCCCGACGGGAAGGGAAGGGAAAAGAAGGGGAGGAAGGGGGGAGCACCCCATACAACCCCCCCAGTGGCTGGGAGCCACGGTGGGATGCAGAAAGGCCGCTCCCCCCGGTGACAGAGGCAGTCCTTTGGTCTCCTATAAGTCTGCGCCCCCCTCCCCCGCGCCCTTCCTGGCGCCAGCGCGACTTTACAGGAAGGGAGAGGGCAGCTCGGCATCCCCTCAACCCCCGGCCCGGTTGAGAGGGGGTGTGGGGAGACGGGACATGGGAAGGGTTGAGCCCCCAATTGGTGGGCCCCCTACTCCCGCGCGCTCGCCTGACCATAAGCAGGGCAGCTCTTCGGTCGGGATGGGGGGGCCAATACAGCCTGGGAAAGCTCCTGGCACTTTGATGCGGGGAGGTCTCTCCTTTTACCCCACCCCCCCCGGCCCCTGCATCGGCGCCCTCGGGGCGCCGCGGCCCCCCCGGTCCCCCTCCGAGCCTCCCGCGCCAGAGCAGCGAGGCGCGGCTGTCACCCCGGCGCCCCCTTGCGGCCACGCTGCGGTAGCGCGCCCCTCCGTCCTCCGGAAGGCTGTGCAAGAGCCTTTGGCAAACCTCAGTTGATGACGGCCTCATGCTCGTATTTATTAATTTTAGTTGGGTTTGACAGAAAATACAGTAAAAAAATAAAGCCCAAGCACCGCACCGCTGCCAAGCCCACCATAAATACTTATTCCCCCAGAGGGTGGGTGATTTCAGATGTCACACTCCTGCAATTAAAACCTCAGCAGCGCTCACCCACCTCCAGTGCCGCGGGTATTGCTGCGACTCCGCAGGAGCTCCTGTCAGGTATTTCAAGTCCAAGAGGCTCAAGCTGGGCTAATAATTATCTGGGAAGGTTTCGGTGAGCACCTAACACAGGTGCCGGCGGAAGCTGTTCTGCTGAGTCAGCACTCAGCAGACATCCTTGCCGCAGCCAGGTGAACCGGGGCCTTGCTGGTTTTAGCCTGCAAGAATGAAGGTCACACCTCACCCCCAAGCCCCTGTATTCCCCTTGCAGTTTCAGGTGAGGGCCACCAAGGGTTTTTATTGTATTCTTGACTCATATCTGCGATTGCTGCATCCTGCAAATGCATTTTGCAGCGTTTCCCGGCTTCTGCTTATGCAGTTAGATAATTTATATCTCTCCTGGGAGGATGTTTTCATGCTCCTTTCTCCAGTTTTTACCTGTTTCTGTGTCCACATTGCACTGAAGTACAACCTTAACCTTGACCTTGCTGAGATTTAAATAAAACTGAGTCACACGAGGGCTGAGCTGTTTCTCAGGGATGGATTTAAATCTATTGGGAGTGGCAGTCTCAGCATCCTTAACACCACATCATCCTGCACACAGAAGTGATGTCTTCATGACATCCCATATCTGTGCTGCCGTTAGAGGCTGCACCTCGATCATCACATCTTGGCATTTTCCATGAGGGGCAGCAATGACAAGGACACCATCATTTTTTGACACAGGTGTTGTTTGCAGTCACATCCCACCTATGGATGCTGCAACACATGCTGGAAATATGGTCCCTTCCCAGCTGCATGCCCTGGACTCATTTATATTGGCAGCAACCAAAATATAAAGTGAATTCTTCATCCCTGAAGAATAAACATGCCGCAAATGTGCTTATTGGTTAGTGTGTTCATAGAATAATTTGGTTGGAATTGAGCTGTGGGGCTCACCCAGTGCCAGCCCTGCTTGAAGCAGGACCTCCTGTCAGCCTCAGACCTCTTTGTCCAGGCTAATCGGGTGGTGCTGGTGCTCAGGTAAGTCAAGTACTGTTGTAACTGTGGCCATTTGCCTTTGCAACCTGCAGAAAATCTGGATCCCAGTACTAATCTCCAAGTACCACGCATTTTGTTCAGTTGTGTCTTACTGCATACCATCATGCATACCATCATAAGAGAGAATAAATCCCCCAATTTAATCACTAACCAGAACTCCCCTCCCAATCTTGGCTTTTGCTGTGGAAGAGCGCCACCGACAAGTCGTTCAAAAGTAATTATTTTTATTTCAACTCTATAAAGTATACAACAGGCACTCGGCAATTACAGCTGCAGGGAAAATACAGAGCAAAACAAAAGCAGATAAAGTTTATGAAAAAAAGGTCTTAAATCTACATCAAAAGAATGCAACCGGCCAGTGACCGGTGGATGACTGACATTTGTCTGACAAACAAAACCTCTTTCATGTAGGAAGAAAACTGGAAAAAATAAGAATCTGAACCAAAAGGCTAGTGTAAAAACAGCGCAAATTGGGACTTGGGACGATGGGCAACTCAAAACAAAAATTTCTCCTTTTGCCAGTAAGGCTCTAAAACTGCCCAAGTCTCTGTGTTACGGCTGGTTTACACAGCCACGGAGCTGTGGAGGACAAGGAGCTTCTAGCTTCCCAGATCAGCTTTGTGAGAGTGCCAAGGGCTCGCCTCCACAGTAGTTTGCATATAGGAGTCAGGGGAAAAGCACAGATCCTGTTTTGTTGAGTGGTGCAAACCAGCTACGCCTTTGAGTCAGGCTTTCAGGTCAAAACACGCAGGTCGGGTTGCACACCGAGTTGCTGATCGTTTTTTGTGTGTGGGAGATTTCTAAAGGGGTTTGTATAAGACAGGAGGTTGGCATTGGACAGCATGATGGGTTGAATCTGCACACCTTAGCAAAACAGGAATACCTGTCTATGGACTGATAGGATGTCATATATTAATTTGACCTGCACATAACATTTATACATTTCACAGAAATGACTCTGTATCTCATTAACAGATACACAGCTCTGGTACATTGAACAGAAATAAGAGAACGACTTCATCATTTCTGTAATTCATCAATATTATATAATAAAGGCTTAGAAACTGGTAGCAGAAAGAACTGTAAAACGCAGCAAGCTAAGAAAGGATGACATTTTGAGGTGTGTTTGTCTTTGTCATGCAGCATAACATCAAATTTGTAATCTTTTTTTATAGGATGCCACAGATTTAAGGCACTTGCAACAATGCCAGATAGCTAGTCATGTTCTAAAACTATGGGACAGATGAGTTAACAATACAGTTGACATAAAGTTCAATAATACTGACAATTATGACATTAATTCAAGTCTACCTTGATCTAAAACCATTACATTACAAATAAGAAAATGACGTAATAATGCCATGGAACTCTAAAAGAAAAAGTTATATGTGTACCACAAAATATCAACACGAAAATACCTATTTACATAAATATTTGCTTGTGGTCCTGTTGTTAAATAAGAGTTTGCTATGGATAATATGCAGCACTGTGAGAAGCTACAGATCGTCTGTGTCTTAATGACACCAACCTTAATACACTCATTTTAAATACGGGAGCTGATTTCCCCTTACGTAGATATGCCACTGTCCCATATATTAAAAAAAAAGAGAAAAAGAAGAAAGGACAGTAAAGTGGAAACACAGAAGCAATCTATCATTGTGAATATATATATATATATAAAATGCAACTCAAATATATTACTTATAAATGAAGGTGGTTATCATATACATATGCTAAGTATGTTGTTTAAAGTATGCTTAGGAAAGGTGATGAAAGTCAAGTGAGGTGTCTGATATCAAAATAAACTTATATTCCATATAGTCCATGCTGCATGCCGCAGGTACTAATAACCGTGCTTGGCACAAGGAAGAAAGGACAGGAAAAAGAAAAGTAACTCAGCCCATTTTAAAACCTTTTTCCTGTAATGTTTTCAGGTTGGCCCCCAGACTCATTGTGATGCTTTTCCTCCTGGCAACCCCTTAACTAACAACTGCATCTCAGCTACCGAATATCATCATTTTGGGACAAACTCTTCTCTACGTTCTTCGATAGAAAGTTATCAAATACAATAAGTTTTCTCCTCCAATGTCACTGCATCATCGAGTGAAAAAAAGGATGACAGTAAAGAATTCAGCTTGTAGGTAGCAGCCTGTTTGCTAGATGCCTAGTGATTATTTTAGCCCTAGTACTCAGCATTGGCTTCCAGTGTTTTCCATCCCTCAGGTAAAGATTGAGAAGCCAGTAGTTGCTGTCTTTCCCCTATGGTTTTGAAAGCAAGCAAAGTTTTAATGATTAATGAACAGCAGAAATAACCTGAAGTTACTGTGTCAGTGGTGTTGCCTCACCCTTTGGAAACTTATGAATGAAATTCAGAGACACAGACTGGTTTCAAAGGCATCACGATGACTGAGCTCTAGTTTGCTATCAAACATCAGACATTGTCAAAGCTATCAAAGAAAGGGAGAAAAATACCTTTCTAATACATTCTATTTAAAGTTCTTTTCATTAGAAACATGGGAAAGAGTTGGGATTCAGCACAGGGGAAACATTTTTATTCTTAAAACATACATTTTCTCTGTACTATGCAGGCAAAAGTCATATGAGTGACTTTTTAGCAAGAGCTGATCTTTTGACTTCCAGTGTATACAACTACTTTTGGCTGCCAAGCTCTTGGCAGCTCTGAGATGAAATGGGGCAGCACCTGCTAATGTTTTGAGGCAGGGTCTGTTACAAAGACTGAAAGCTGAAGATTTTTGTTGGTGTGATGGGATAAACTTTTAGTCCCATGTATATGTGATAAACAGGCACACAGGACAGATTCCTGTTACATCCTATAAATCAGAAGAGATAGTATTCAAGGAAAGGAAAAACAGTGGAAGTGAGGAAAAAGTGTACATATAATAATACTGTAAGAGCTGACTCAGCTCTAGCTATCCCCGTGCTTTAAACACGGTCACTGGGGTCCTGGTACAGCAGACACATGGAGACCTTGCACAAATACATCCAATACCGGTTTTCCATTTATTTCCAATGACTTTCCTGCGGTGTTCCTTAGTCTGGTGAGGCACTAGGATTACATTTTTATGGGCAATATTACAAACAGAGCCAGAAAACTGGCCCAGTACCACCTTTTATTATAACTAGCTTTGTACTGAACATAGAAGTGATGCAGATATGAAGATGTAAAATTACCTAAGAACGTGATGGAGAATGATGCTTCTTGCTACATATTTCTGAAGTGGTGATTGACTTAGTAGGATATTCACAGATGAGGGATGTACATAGCACCTATAAAGTATATTATGGGCCTTATGTTTTCCCTTTGGGTTCTAAAAAGACAAAAGTTAAGCTTAGTTTTATGCCTAATAGCTAATCGATAAGACCAGTGGGCTGCTGTCATTTTATTACAGGACCATTATTTAAGCACTATTTTATACGTAAAATGGATTAATTTTATGATTTTTTTTCATGCAGTTATGTATTTGTATTGAGGGAAAGGAAAAAAACCCAAATAAATATCATGTTACAGTATGTTATCAGCTGTATGAGAGAAGTGACCCATATCTGCCTTAACAGGATCTAGAGCAGTTGTGCTTTTGTTTTACCAGGCTAAAAAATAAATTCTCAAAAATAAAGTGGAACGGTAACATTCATTCTTGTCATGAATACTGCTCGGAAAGAAAAAGAACAAATTTTATCACTGCTTTGACATGAACTCCTTGACCAGTACTGTTGTAGTCCTCCTTTGTTCCTACACTGGCCTACAGTAGAAGACCTATGCGGTTTGGAGGGTGGGAGTAGCCCAGATCCTGCACTGTATTTAGCTACAGCACTTAACAAATTACTATTGATCCTACTGATAAAGCCAGAACCTTGCAGCTAGAATTAAGTGTGTCTTAAACTATGTATCTCTTAACTTTTATAATTAAGAGCGTAGCAAGATCATCGCAGTGATAGAAAACATATTTCTTTACTGGTGAAAGGCTTTGCATCAGGACCACCATGTCAACTGCTATTTTAAGTTCGAACATAAAACATGAAGAGCACTATTGTCATCTAAACAGTAAGTCCTAATGCCACTGTAGTTACTGTAGCAGCATCAATCAAGGCATCATGGTGACCCCGAGCACTAATCCTCCCCAATTCTTTCAATTTCGCTGGCAGCCATGTCCCAGGAAGCTGTCTTCAGCAAGGCAGAAGCAGGTAAGAGAAATACATTAAAAATCTATGTCCCATCCTGAGTTGTCATCAGGGGGTGGCTCATCACTGTCCTCTGGGAAGCTGTCAAAATTGCTTGTGTCTGTTGGAGATGCAACCTGCAGAAAGAAAAGAGTGACAAGAAGGTGATGGTCACCAAAGTGGACCTCTGCAGACATTTCCTCCTGATCTCACAACCATGGTCATTCAAGTGTTCATTGTTAACTGCAGCAAGCAAGAGAAGTTCAACTTTTTGCTGAATCCCTAGAGGACTTCCCACAGCTCCCCTACTCTAATGATCCAGGCCCTCTAGCATCTCTAGTTCAAAAGCAAATGTCCTACCCATTGGTATGAGGTCATCAGAAAAGACTTGGGAAAGCTCTGGGCTTCCCGCTGCTCCTGATTTCCAATTTATGGCTAGGATCCTGAATCTGAGAGGCTGTAAGCTAGGGCCTGCCACATTTGAGTTTCCTGACAAGTACTGCTTGGTCTAGCGAGCCTACCAGAGAAACTCATCAACTCATCTTCCTAGGATGAAGGCCAAATACCTTCTTTTTTTTTTTTTTTTCACTTCATGATGGTGACTTAAACTTCCTCACACTGAGACATTCAATGTCATTAAAAAAAAAGAAGAAACAATACAAAACCAGACCCGCAGCTCTCCAGACCAAAATTATCAGTGTCTTAACTAGAGAAAATCAGTACTTGAAACTGAACCCCAAGTAGCCAGTGCAGGCTGGAGGTGACTGCCTTTGCCATGGGAATTCTGGTCAGGAAACGCTGTCATTTTTAGCCATTTCACTACTGCAACTAGTTGAAAAGCCACAGCCAGAGGCCAGCCTACAAATACATCTCCAGCAGTCTAAGAGATGTATTTGATGCTGGATGCTGCTATAAGCCTTGGGAAACAAGAGCTTCAGCTTCAACTCTAAATTTAATTCACTGCCCAGTTACATCAGCACTTTCCTGCTGCTGAAAACATCTTGGGGAAAATTAAGGCTCTTGAATACCCAATAATTTTGGAAAAAAACAAAAATTGTAAAAGCTTAGTGGAGTACTACAGACTGGGATGTGATGCTTCACTGTATACTGAATACTATACTTTTGTTTCTTTCGAGTTATCTGGATTTGTTTACTTTGTTGGTACTCCTCCACCCTTCAGGTCTTAACCCTTGGGGTGCTTTACATTTGTTCTCCTCCATGGTGCCATGGACTGGACCACATTCCTCTGTTTCTCTCAGCCCACCCCAAGTGTAAGAGGTGCCATGGAATGGTGTGGCCATTCCAACCAGGATGCACACAAACTGGAACTTCTTGCAAAAGCCTCTCAGCAGTGACGGACAGTGCATAAGTCAACTTCACTGGGAGAAAGCATCTATGGAGCTCCTTGGGGTTCCTCTGCAGATGTCTCCTCTGGAAGCACCTAGCAGGCAGTTTTTTTGAGCTCTGATTAGTTGAGTCTTTAAGGGAATTAAGTCCTGCTTTAGGAAATGGGTTGCATTTTGTGTTCATCTGACAAAACAAAAAGGCTGAGTATATCCAAAACCTCAAAGATAGAGGGTTTTCTTAGAAGAAATACGATTTTGGGAAAAAAGGTTGGATGAGTTGTTACTCTACTGACTGGCATTACGTGACGCTAATGCTGTTGTGTGTGATTCCCCAAAGTTCTGTGGTTCAGGTCACCTATGTGGCCTGCAGCTCTTTACTGTTGGAGACGTGGGGACAAATGTCCTCTAAATGCCCTCTCCTAAAATTACCTCCTGTCAAAGAAGATAAAGTGCAAATGTTAGTATCAGCTTTCTGGTTGCTTAACAACATAAGGGCTTGAGATGAATTATGGTGGAGGGATCTGTAGATCTTCCTCAAAGACAGAAGCTGTGATGCCAGACAGCACATCTTTGGAAGACTCAAGAGCTTTTAAGGACAGACACTGTCACTGATTTCTGCTGTGGTATCGAGGGTCAGTTGCTCCCTGAAGCAATGTCCTAGCAGCAGGATGTAATTTAAGATTTTCCTAAAATTCCATGGAATAAGGGATAAGAAGCAGCTTTTGGTTGCCTCACTGGCAGTACTACATAACTGCTGATAAGAGTTAAAGAGCTGGGGAAGACCTTTTTTAATTAACAAACAAACAAACAAACAAAAGCTAGTCTCTATGTTTAGCTCTGCTTGCTCCTTTACAGCTAACAAGTAACTAGGAAAGATGCACTGATTGATGTTAAAATGGATTTCTTTCCCAGAGCTATGTATTTTGGGCCCCTTTTCAGATATGGCTCTTACTAGCAATTGGGACTTTTGCCAAAGCAACTGAAAAACTTGTGGAAAACAAAGCTGAGCAGGACAGCTTTGGTGTTGACGAGATACACTAGTTAATGGAGGAAGGTTTTGGAGAAAATGAGAACGTCTAGAGAAGATATTATTCATAAGGGCCCTAGGAAAGAGGTAGCTGTGTTGAATTGGGATCAGGTCAATGTATGCCTGTCAGCATTGAGTTGTTCTGGGAGAAGGATTCCTCTGAAGAGGAAAGGATGCTCCCATCTAATTTGGACAGCCTTGATAGTGGTGTCCTGACCAAAAGGGTAACAGCAGATCACTTTCTTGGGAGCAATCACAGACATATTTCTTGGTAGGATATTCACAGTCCCATGAACATACAGCCTGGATGATGCCAAGAAATAATGCCAACAAAGGTTGGGTGTTCACAGAACCCTTTTCTACTACTGCATTGGAGCACAACTGAAAAAGCAAAGAATGAGCGATTCCCTGCACAACAGACTGGAGACCAGCCTTCCTTTAAGCAATGTCAAAAGAGCAGAGACCATTTCTGGTAGTGGAGCAACATCCCAGCTTGGGGATGTCAGGAAGCAATTCATGTCCATAGCGAGGAAATACAGCTGAAGTCACTGCTGCTAGTTATGGTGTCTGAGAGTTAGACATGCAGGGTCCATACGTACACTGGGTAAAAGCAGTATTGGAAATGCTCTTACAAAAGTAAAAATTCATGAAAACAATTAGAAAAGCATATTTGGGCATTTCAGGCTATACTGACATCCTGCACAGGCAAACCAGGAATTGTAACTGGACATAAAGGAGCAAACTTGACTTTATATTGTGATTTTGAAATTTGAGGAACAGTGCCGCTGACAAATTAATAGTCATTAAAGAGAAGCTTACCAGAAGAACCATAGTTTTGATTTATAAAACATTTATGTAGTCTTTGGGTACCCTGCTTTAGGCAGATATTTGCTAAGTCCTACTTTCCCCCACTGACTGTCAGTAACTTCTACAGCCCGTACAGCAAAATGTGAGTGGGGCACAAAACCCTCTGCTTTTTCATAGCTGGTAAGAAAACTTTGGGATTGCAGATTTAGCCCTGGAGCTGTGCCTGCCACTGCTGCAGGAGATGCCGGACCATGGGTGGAAAGAGCAAGGGGCTGTAATTAACCATGATTGCTAATGTCATTCTCTTGGTGATCCTGCGGGAGAGGCATGGAGGGAAAGGATTAAGTAGAAACAAGGAGGGGAGGCTACAGAACAGAAGGGCCCAAGGTAATTTCTATCAGCTAATCCTGTTTGGTTTCTCTTTGTGGCAGGCTTTGTGGGTAAAGAGCTCACAAAGACATCAAAGGCAGAGCTTTGCTCCAAAGGAAAATGAGTCGAGCCCTTCCTCCATGTCTGCTCCCAGTTAAACATAAACTAGGCAGTAACAGGGCTTTTCATGTAGGACACAGACACAGGAAAAAGGAAAAGACAGAAGAAGAGGTTAATGCAAAAGAAAAGGGAAATGGCATACAAATCCCACTTGCCTTCCCAAAGAAGTAAGAAAAAAGGAGGAGGAAAGAGGACACATTTGAGAGAAGGGGTGAAAATGGCAGTGCACTGAAATGTGAAAAATAGATGAAAAAATAAGCGGAGCAGTTACAAAAGAGAAAAATATGTAGCAGTGAGTGATCCTGCCCTGATCTCCTGCTGAGAAAGGCATTTCGTCGCAATCATGCTCTCCCCAGACTGTCTTCTCCTGTAGGAGACTGCCCAGAGACCAAATATGGCTGAAATGGCTCGACTTCTTCAAGCACCTTCAGAAGAAATAAAGCACATGCTGTTGCCACTTGACTGCAGTGCACTAGTGCCTGCAGCTCATAACATTCATGTAGAAGAAACTTATTGGCTGTGAAAGAGAAAATAATTAGAAAAACTTACACTTGGTATTATAGGAGGTGTCAGTGTCCCCTTTCGCAACCCTTCCCAGTTAAAGCCCTCAAACCATCTAGAAGGGAGAGAATAATGAAACAGTTACACATACAGTGAAAATCTCTCTGTAGCATAACATTAAATTGAAATTGCTTAAACAGTGGGTTTCATCTCCCACAGTTACCATCTTCAAATTGTCTAATTAGCCTCAATAATTCTTCCTGTAAACTTTATATATTTTTTTGGGGGGACTGAAAATGAAGTGTGTGTAGCAACCAAGTGGTGATACCACGGCAAGTACAAATTACCAGTGCTCAGAAGAAAACTGTTCCTCACTGCAGATGTCCTGGTAGCTGTTCTTTTCTTTCTATAGAGTTGATCCATCCCATATGAGACCTCTAATGTCATTTTTTTGTATGAGATTGGGAACTAAGGGCATGCACAGGAATGTCCTCCTTGTTTGGGCACTTCAGGTTTGCTCAAGCCATGGCAGCTTAGGTGAGTGGATGAGCCCTGAGCTGAATCTTCAACCCATTCACCCAAAATGTCCATCCAATCCACTTCTGTTGCTTTGGGTATGAGAGAAGGACCAGCATGGATGGATGAGAAGGCCTGCTTCTGTGATAGGTCTCTAACTTGTTCTTATCCTGCTCCAGCAGGAACTTGTAAGACATCACTTAACAACTCTGCCAACAGACCAGAAGTGATGATCAATTAACATTACAGATAGGGAAAAAGTGTGTTGCGCTTTGGGGAAGAAAGGAAATTGAGGAAAACCTTGGAAAGTGATTCTGCAAACCAAAAAATCCAAGCAGGCAGTGGTTCAATTGGTTTGCTTTCAAATGCTCTTTTGCATTAGACTAAAGCATAATGGTCAATGTGCAATGCATTTTGCTCAGAGGCAAGGCTAGAATCTATACCAAACACTGGGGAAAAAAAAGTCTGATGGAAATTCAAATAGGGCCTAAAGCATACTAGAAGGCAAGTATTATTTTGCAGAAAATTGAAGTGTTTGAAATGCATGTTTTTGTGGGTTGGATCTGATGATTGGTAGAGGAGACACTTACTTGTGCTTTTGGATATCTTTCACTCCATTTTTCAAATTCCCTAGCCTCTCTGATGGATTGTCCCTATAAAACAAATAACAAATTGGTTACTTTCTTAATCCTTCTGAACAACTAATTTCTTTGCAAACAAGATCAAGGTAATTATATCTCATGTGCTTACCTGCATAGTTTTTTAATTAAATTAGCAGCATTTTTGGCAATCTTCTTTGGAAATTCAATCATGTCTATTCCCCTTAGTATGATGTTATAGGTCTTCATGGGGTCTGGGCCTGAGAAAGGGGGACTTCAGAGGGAAGACGAAAATAGAGAAGATTACAAGTTTGCCTTTAAAATAGCATTGAGGATTGATTAAAAAAAAAGACTTCAAAAGAGCACCCTACTGAAATGGGAAAGGGCAGATGACAACAAGCAATGCTTTGCTTTCTATAATCTTAACAATTTCTCAGTCAAGGAGCTCTGATACTGTCTGGATTTCAGTAATGTTGGCTGCAGGGAAGTATCAAAGAGTAAAGTTTTGCAAAGCGGCACATGCTAAACCTCTTCTTTCCATAATGGCCCATGTACCAACAGCATGAGGAACAAGGGTCTGAGTAATGCTTGCTGGCTTGCAATGATATGACATGCTTTCAGTAGAGATTAATTAGGTTTCTATCAGTTTAACAGAATAGTGGCTTAGGTCCATCCCTAAAGGATAAGCCAGGACTGAGTGACGGGGGATAAGGTTAGGAAGTGCCAGGAAGCCTCTACTGCCAACGTCAGCACTAATATACACATCCAAAACTATGTAAGGGAAGGGCTGGATATAGGGACTCAAGTCCCCCTGGTCTATCTCCTCCTTTTCAGACATGCAGCAGCCCATCACTGCACCTCCCCAGTTAAATTGCAAATCCTTTCTCTTTCACCACCATGTTCACCTCACTTAGGGCCAAAACTAACTTTTTGGCGCAATTTTACAACATTTCCTAAATAGCCTGCTCATGTCTTGCTATTTGAGAGGTCTGCATTGAAGCTGTGATTTAAAGTGGAAAAACTAATTATTAGGTTCAGCAGCACAGTGCTGTGCCGCTACAAGCACACACCAGCTCTGAACCTTCCTCTTGCCTAATCAGGGTGACAACGGCAGAAATATTTGCATCTATTTTCAGGAGTGGTGCCGGCCCTGATGCCCATACCTGCCAGTCAGGAGTTCATACATTAAGATTCCCAGTGACCAGTAGTCTGCCGAAATGTCGTGACCTTTGTTCAGGATGATCTCAGGGGCTACATACTCTGGGGTTCCACAAAAAGTCCATGTTTTCTTTCCAAATCCTATTTTCTTTGCAAAGCCAAAATCAACCTGCAGAAAGGAGCAGAGTACCCATCAGGGAAGAGCATGAGAGGGAATGTCAGCCATGTGCTCTGCTCCTCTTGAAGTGAAGCAAAGCAGAAAAGAGGTTTCCTCGTGGGAATATTCTCCTAACTAAAGCATTGTGGGTTGTTCCAGGACCAGGCAACTGCAATGACCTCTCAGCTGATTTATCCTTTGTAATATAAAAGGAAGAGTCTCATGAAGGAAGAAGAACAAATGCTGGCACCAAGAGTTTCTTGGGAGACGAAACTTTGTATCATTCATTTTTGCTTTTCTGTTTTTGTTGTTTTGTTTGTTTCTTTTAAGTCCCAGCTTTAACCTGAGCAAGGAGTTATTTAGGCTAAATACTGACCATTTTGGCAGCTACTGAAAAGCTCAGATTTCTCTCCCAGGCTAAAGAGCAATGCAGTACAACAATTGTCCTCCCAGTTTGCTTGAGGCTGTTAGAATGTACTGGTGGGATCACATAACACAGCATGCCTCTATAGCAGTGCCCTTACGGCACCAGCAAGTAACGAAAAATCAAATTATACTGGGAACTGAAGCTGCCCTTTTCAGTCCAGGCAGAGATCATATTAATAGGCTTACTGTATTTCTAGCTCTACCCCTCTGCCCTTCCCTGCATCCATGCTGTGATGACCCAGAACTGTGGTCTGTAGCAAACTCTGCTGTCTCTTCATGGCTACGAGATGCTCCTACATCTGCACTGGTCAGGAGCAAAATGTCCTACATGGTCACAGTCCCACAAAGGATCTGGGTCGCTTCTTGTACTATCATACACATATCTGGGGGGAAACAAAAATGTCTGAAGAGCTGGAGGACAGTGATGGGACCAGAAGACACCCCGGTCCAGATCGTCCCGCAGCAGAGAGGACAGTCCTGCACCTAATGGCCCTCTATTAACCGAAAAAATTGCTGGAGCTCCCCAGCCTTAGCAAAATGCTGTAGAGGATAATTTCTGATGTAATTCGTTAGGTTTAGTGTCACAGTGAAACAAGGCAGCTGCCACCAGACTATAAAAATCCATGATGATGATGGTCTGATTTACTGCTCCTATCTGCTGATGCCATGCCCAAGTTTCCCTTCCCAAAGGCAGGGAAGAGTCCTCAAGGCAAGAAGCAGAGACATTGGACCCCTGTGACTTTCAGGGAGGGCATCAGCCCCTCCTGGATGCAGCTTTTTTTAGGGGTGTGTTGCTCCCCATGGCTTCCCAAGTGCTCACATCCTCCAGCACCTCCTACCAAAGGAAGTCTTTCTTTTCTTCTCCTCTTCTCCATGGTATCACCTGGCCATTTGGGATGTACCTTACATTTAGGGCACCTCTGCATTCATTTTCAAGGCAAAAAAGTAATTTGAGTGAATAATGCAACACAGTGAAACTCATCAGGAACTCCCTAGTTTGGGGGGTGGAGGTCTTGTACATACTGCCATCCTGATTTGAGGAGACAGCTCTTGCAGGGGGACAGCACCAAGAAGGACCATGACTTTCTGGGAAGACGAGCTTCAGGCAGAGCCTTATGCAGTTTCCCAGAGGAGCTTGCACAGATTAGACAGGAGTGTTACCAGTGCTAAAACACAAGTGGCCCTCCTAAAGCAAGAAGCTGCATTGGCAACACCACCCAGAGCAATTAGTAGTAATTTCTTGCCATGATAGAGTCATGAATAATATTTCCATTTTCCATTAAGAATGAATTTATAATTGCTTACACAAAGGACTTGACATAGAAACAACAGTGTACAAAGTTTATTTCACCAGTCATCTCTAAAGCCCACAGATGCAAGTCCTCCTGCTTTCCCACCAATACACCTATTTTCAAGTTAACTATTAATCTTTCAGTAGCTTCAAAACAGCTAGGTTGATGTCTCCTGGTACTGTTTTCAAAAGTTTTCCACTTCAGGAACACAGATCTGAATTTTAAGCCAGAATTAGTGTTTCCCAGCTCAACTGTACCCTAAGCCTCAGCCTGCTCGAGGTTGGGAAAATATCCTGGTGGTGGGTGACAATACCCATGCCCTGATCTCATGGCAGCATCTACTGATGACAACCATCAGAGACAGGACCCTAAACTGAGAGGACTTTGCTTCTAACTCTGTGTGGCTAAGCCCGTGTTCTCCTCTATCCCTAACATCAGCTAGCAGCAGTGACTTTTTTGACAAACCAGATGTTGTAGGCACTCACCAGTTTGGCATAACCTCGATGATCCAGAATGAGGTTTTCTGGCTTGAGGTCCCTATAAATGATCCCTTTGGAATGCAAATAGGCAAAAGCTTCGACCACACATGCTGTGTAAAACCTGGTTGTCGAATCCTCAAATGAACCTCTACATAAAATGAGAGAGGAAAAGGGGAAGTGATTAGGTTTCTTCCCTTATTTGACTTCACTGTACTGTTAAAATCTCTATACAGTTCAGTAGAATCACTCTTATACCTGGAAAGTGCCTGTTGCTAAACTTACCTTTGGCCAAGCCATTATCCATCGTATTTGAGAAGCTGTGGCAACTGAGTGAAATTCCTGCTGACTGGAAAAAAGGGGAAATATAACCCCCATTTTAAAGAGAAAGAAAAGAAAGACCCAGGGAACTACAGGCCAGTCAGTCTCACCTTGGTGCCGAGCAAGATCATAGAGCATATCCTCCTGGAAACTATGTTAAGGCACACGGACAATAAGAGGGTGACTGGTGACGGCCAACATGGCTTCACTAAGGCCAAATCATGTCTGATAAATTTGTGGCCTTCTATGATGGGATAAGGGAAGAGTGCCTGATGTAATCTACCTGGACTTATGCAAGGCATTTGACACTATCCTGTACAACATCCTTGTCTCTAAATTAGAGATGGATTTGATGGATGGACCACACTGGAAGTGTTCAAGGCCAGGCTGGATGGGTCTTTGAGCAACCTGGTCTAGTGGAAGGTGTCCCTGCCTATGGCAGGGGGTTGGAACTGGATGATCTTTAAGGTCCCTTCCAACCGAAATTATTCTATGATTCTATGATTTGCATCTTTGAAATTAGCATCTTTGCCCTCAATCCACCTTCATACCAAATATTCATATCTGAAATATTTTAGGTTTCATTTTATAGTTTCACCTTGTGGAATTAAAATTTACAAACCATTATCTTGTAAGTAAAAGGTGATTTTTTTATCATAATCTTTGACTTTTAGGTGTAAAGCTATTTTGATCTGTAGAGTTCAAGAACTCCCATACTAATACTCATAACCAAGACAAAAGGCAGAAAAATTACAGTTGCTAGGACTTGAAGTGTTAAATGCAAATTCAGTATAAACTGCACCATATCCCCCTGCCCGCCAGGAGCTGGTGGTGTGAACTGGCTGAGCTCAGAAGCACATCTAAGCTAGGTGGCAGCAGAACCACAATTTAAAGCTGAGAGAATTAACAATGAAATTATCAGGCTCTGACCAAGACAATGAAAAATAGAAGCTGGCACTGCTAACTTTACTATCCTTCTTGTTTTAATGGTCCAGAGACAGCATGCTGTTAGGAAAACCAAGAACTGAAAAAAATTCATTGTTGGTAACTAAAAAATAATTTAATCTTTGATTTCTGGTCAGTCTTTTGGATGCATTTCTTTCACTTTCCAAATTTAATTAAATTGTGTTCCAATCATAAGCCTATTACATAGTTACAGGCAATTCACCACACCTTTTCCTGCCCCATGGATGATGTATTATGTGCACATCCCGCATACACCTGTGCAACCCACCTGCCACCTACTCACAGAACCAAAACCTATCACTGCAAGGTCAAAACCTCCCAGGGCAGGAAATACCAGGACCACATTTGGTTGGGCATTACAATGTGGTATGTAATTACATGCTTTCCTATTTTTTTCCACACCACTTCTGCATCCTGATGTTGTAGGGCTCCTTGCAGAGTGAGGACTTGATGCATGATCCTGTTTCCCACTTTGATGAGCGGCCCTCATGTACTATGCGATATCTGGACTAAAAGCCTATGCAGAACTATTGATTTTCTCCTGCTCATTGTTGTCACAGCTGACTGTACCATAAATATTAAGAAGTATTAATAGATATTATTTATGACAGTGCCTGCATGAAAGAGGTGGATGTTGCTATTCAGAGTAACTGACGGTGGGCAGCACAGCAAACACTGAGATGAAAAAAGCACGTCTTTCTTTGGGATGGGAAATTGTGATTTTTTTATATGACTTTGAAGAGGTCTGTCTTTTTTACCCTGAAAAGGGACTTCTCCATGGATTTCATTTGCAACCGTGAACTCTCACTAATGCCACAGCTGCCTTAAGGCCCTGTTTTACAAAATCCAGAGTCTAAAATGGCCACTTAGGCAGCAATGCCTAAAGGTGTGGCACTAGAAGGCCTCTAACTCTGGGAGCGTGTCTTGCAGGAATCCAGCAAGACTGGGTTTGACATTGCACCTCCTGAAATGCCTGGAGGGTCACCCTCTGCTATCATACACGGTACCCAAAGTCTTATCCTCTCTTAAGACAGTCCCATGTTTCCCTATCAGGTGCCTGAGCCTCCCACCAGGGTTCCAAATGCAAGAAATGACAGCATGGGCACCAAGAACACAACTGTAATTTCTATGGTTGCAAAAGGTTGTTGTTCTAGGTAATTAAAATTAATTTAAATAATTAATTATTTTGATAAAAATATACTGCCTGCTATTTATGGGTATCTGTTAGAGATGAAGACACAAAGAAAAGACAGTCAAAGACTTGCCATAGATGCAATTAATCATGTGACTACCATTGCTTCTATCACTACCTTCTGTATTTTTTCAGAGATGCCATGGCAAAGCAACTCTGGATAAGTCTCTGCTTACATAAAGCCTTGTACATGTTGGATACAAACGAAATCTGTCCTTATTCTCAGTTATAACTGGATTCACTTTGTGTTTAGTCAACTGCATAGGAACAAAAATAGCTCCTCACCTTTTTGGGATCTTAAATCAAACACACATAGCATGGCAAGATCCAGATCTTGACCATGAAAGATAAAGATGTTTGGTTATCTAGAGGTGTATGAGAAAATATTCCACTTCGTAGGACAATAGTTTCTTACAACTCACCTGTCCCTGAGAATTGTCCAAAGTTCTCCACCTAGACAGGCTTCCATCAGCATGTACAGGTATTTGCTGTCCTTGAATGTCCTGTAAAGCCTGTCATTGAGAAGCAAAATCATAAATAAATCCACTATACAAGTGAAGACACAAAGCATTCCCACTTCTTGCAGACCATACAGTTCATCCCAGGAAGCACCACAAGACTAAAGCTATCTTTCAGAGTTAGTGCTACATTTAAGGAGATCATTTCAATGTCTCTTCTTGGGTAGGAAATACTTCAGTGGAAAAAGATGGGCATCTGAGTGGTGAAGTGTACTGTGGACCTCAGAAGAAGAGGTCACGGCTATTCTGGGTGCTACATATAAAATCTGCCATTTCTAATGGTGTAACCTGACGGCTCTCCAGATGTGGTTGCAAGTTTTCCTGCTGTTTTTTATAACATCCATATCATCTTGTTCTTCATGCTAAAAAGTCCAGCTGCAGATCAGCGGTCTTATTTCCATCTGATCATTTCAAAGGAGTGCGGCCCAATTTGTGATTCATTACAGAACATAAACCCACTGATGTGGTAGAGTTTAAGAAGAACCTGCTGATATGCAGGTGTCCTTTTGTGAAGTGCTCTTCCTCTTCCTCCCAGGGATTCAATATGGAGGAAAAATTGCCTAAAGGGAGAGATGGGACAGGCTTTATGAACCTGTCTTCCTCAAGTGCAATCTAAAATGTGTGGCAAAATCCGTGCTGTGTGTTTAATATGATATATTAAACAAATACAATTATAAAATTATGAAAACAAAAAAAGGGAACTCAGTATTAGCTAGTTCACTTAATTTTAATGTCGAACTACCTCTGTACTTATTACACGAGTGGGTATACCAGTTTAAGTTGCCTGCAGAAACAAGCCCACTGTATGGGGATACTGGAAAGGTTCTTTGCAGCTGCACTGTTTAGAAATTAATTTTAAAAATCCAAGCTCCATAGCAGAAGGGGATGCTGAGGGATATGGTGCAATTGCTGCATTCATGGGAGTTACCAAGAGTTAAAAATTGAAGGGCCAATGCAACACAATATAAATCAAATAGGTGGTTTTGCGGATTCTAGCTCTTCCCAGCTAGTGATAAATCTAGTTATTAAAATATGTTATTGAGCTATGTGATAGACCAGGGACAAAACACAGCAGGATATGTTCCTTTCTAAGGCATACAGTTATATATTAAATTAAGGTATATCTCAAAAAACCCTGGCAGCTACAGCTTGGCTCTGATACGCTTTCACATCACAATGCTAGACAGCGTTTGTCTCCTGTGTGTTTGCACAGCATCCAGCACGCAATTTAGCAGCAGTTGCCTACTCTATTTTCACTATGTTTAAAAGGAAAAAATCCCAGCAGCTGCAGCTGTGATGTGGGCAGGAGTTTGGGTACTGAATATGCTCAGGTAGATAATATGAATATTGTCTACCTGAGAAATATCATGTAGTTAAATATTCTGCTTGCTACCACAACAAAATATAGAGAAGGATCCCAAAACAAAACAGTATTTCAGATCTTTCTTATACTAGTATTACCTATGTGACATTTAAAAACACAGTTATAATGTGCTTCTTGGAAAAATTTGGAACAAACCTGTTGACCATTTCATATGGTTAAAATTTATGAGTTAAAAAAAGAAACTTATTTCTTGTCAGTTGGACAAAACATGATTCATCTTAGTAAATATTTAATCCAGATTAATGTTTACAGAAACCATACATATTCAAGAATCCAAAATGTGAGCAACTAAATATGTTTCATTTAAATGCCACCGAAATGCTAGTAATTTAAATGCTACTGAAATATGGCACTTTCTCTAGTTAAGGTAGCCCTGCTGAAAAATTGCTTTCCAGAAAATTCTATGTGCGTCAAATTTGGCCTAAAACATGCAGAACAAAAAAATATTGTTTACCAACCGCAATGGAAGCATAAAGTTTATACATGATGAAACCATGCTATTTCAGCAAATCAAGCAGTCTTCAGTTTGAAATGTCACAATATTTGAATTAATTTTTTATCTTTTATTATTCATTGAAATATTTGCAGATCCAATGCAGACATCCACTGCTCAACACTTGCTTGGCCCTTTACCAAACCCAGATAATTTTGTTCTTGAGATTCTTAGTTTATCTAAAAGAAAAATTTATTTAGTAGTACTTGACCTCTTCTGCTTCTTTTGCGGGTTTAATGCATTTTAGTAACCAAACTGAACTATTCTTCAAAGATTTTTAATGAACTGTTCCATAACGAATTAAGAAAATAGAGTTATTTGGGATTTTTTTTCCCCATTCTGTTATCCCAGAGATTGTGTCCATGCTCCAAGGCCATTTTAAACCCACCTTTCACCCAACATTTCAAAATGCAATTAATCTACTGAAATGATAATATTTCTATCTGTAGCACCCAGAAAAATATTATCTCAGCTGGTCCAAGAAAGGTATAAGTGGGTTACAAATGATTTTAGAATAGTAACTACAAGACAACTTAAAATCCCCATAAATGTGCAAAAAGAGAAGCGAGGGGGAGAAGCAGACACGGAATTTGACAAACCAGATATTCTCTAGCTACAGCACATGGAACAGCAAAAGGGTGAACTTTATGACTTAGAAAGTCCCTTCCCAGTGCAGGATTTACATGGGGTATTAAAAATAGTTAAGGGAAGCTTGTTACTGTAAAGGATGGGAATTGCATGATATGGAAGGAAAAGACACATATAACACATTCTTTTTTCACTTGCCGACTGGAGGAATAAAAAGTGGGAATGAAGAAGTATTTATTTCATTAGCTATGAATATCAGCGGCTCCATTAAGAAACATTACAGGCTTGAGGTTTTTATTTAGGAGGGGATATTTCTGGAAATGATGTCAAAATGTCCCTCCGCTCGGCTAGCCCCACACTTCATCTCCCTTTATATCCTCATCACAAGACGGTGCAGGCTTCAGAAGATTAACCTATAGGCTGAAATAGCCTGCAAGATATATTTGGCTCTAGCCTAAGTAACAGGGGCATGTTTGTGAATTGAATATTACAGAGTGAAGGAAACTGCAGCTGGGTAGAGTATTGGGCTGCAGTTGTCACCCATGAATCAGAGGCGAAGCTGTGGGCTCTGGGGGAATCCCAGGGACCAGCTCAAGAAGGAAACACCCCCCTAGAGACCGATGGTTGGCTGTCCCGGCCACATGCTTGCCTTTGCATTTATTACAGGGGTTTGGTTTCGCCCCTAGGTTAGTATGTCTCTCTCTAGCAATTTTTGGGAGCAGGGTTGCTCTCTGGCAAAAGGCAAGTGTTTCAGGCATCTCTTTGAGGGTGGGACTTAAATGAGAGGCTCTCCTTTTAGATACCTCCAGCTGGGTAAAAGGCATTGCTCTGCCAGAGTTTCATACCGCCCATTGTCTTTATCCTCATCTAAAATATATAAAGAACAATCCCTGTTTCCTGTTGACAAATACTCACAATCCTTGAAGAGTCAGGTAATTTTGCTATTAGGATTAAAATAAAAATGCCTGGAACCTGGTTTTATTGACTGAAGAATTGCCTCTGCTTAGGTCTGGTGCAGTGATACGGCTTTCGTGCATTTGCCCATGATGAGTCAAGGGATGCTGAACTAGATTTACCTAATCCATCCTAGAGAGAAGCACTGGCTACAACTTTTTATTCACATGGCAGTGCATGATCTCAAAAGATTAAACTCTACCTTCCAGTTTCCTTTCGTGGGAAGAAAAAATCAGAAATTAAGAATAAAAAGGAAAATTAACCTTGAGCAGGGTCAATACCAAGTCATGGTGCATATATCTACATGAAGAATCACCCACCAGAATCAGCAAGCTCTGCCCAGACTGCAGGCTGGGGGGTGTGCTTGCTCCAGGAGCCACAAAGCCATGTAAACAAGGCATGGGGCCAACACAAATCAGCTAAGACACGAGTTAAGTTTAGGCTTGGGTAGGTATCCCCCATGGGCAGAGTAACCTCACATTTGCCTGGAATAGACTTTATTCTACGCACTGTATTTGCAGTCCCTTGCAGGAAAGCTACAGCCAAAGGGTTTTTGTTGTGATGGACGTATTATTCCTATGTGCTTCACTATGAAATCCCAAGATCAGCTGTGCTTCACTCCCCTGTGGCAGCACAGAAAGCAGAGGGATGGTACCTCACGATGAAGTCCGAGTGTGCACTCTGCATAATCTGCTTCTCTGAGCGGATGTGCTCCTGCTGCCTCGTGTCCACAATGTGACGTTTCTTCAGTATTTTCATGGCAAACGTTTTTGACTCTTCACTTTTCAACTGGACCTTGGGTAAAGCAGGCAAACACAATGGTTAGAAGCAAGGCAAATTCCTCTGCCAAACTGTGACAGTCCAACTGCATGGGAACGCAGTAATCCCACCACCCTACCTTCAAATAATTCCTCTCACTTCTTAACCTATCAGCTTCACTTCAGTATGAAACAGATTTCTAAATACTTGGCCTATTGCTAAATTGAAAAGCTATTTCTAAAACTCCATGTGTTTAGGGAAAACCCAGCTGTCAGTATTATTCTCAAATCAGATGATGTTGCTACCTAACATACAACTTTCACAAAGCCTTTTTTTGTAGCTAGTAACAAATGCACAGGCTCTGGCAAGGAAATGCAGTTCTTGGATGTTTGTAGAGGATGAGCAGAGCTAGCTTTTCAACAGTACTGCTCAGTCATGTCTATACTTTCAACCTTAAGCCTCAGCAACCTAGTTTTAGCCTTATTTCCCAAAACAAGGTTGAAGGAAGTTGCTTGCTTGCTTGCCAGGGTAACACTGTTAACTTTCAAACCCTAAGCCATTCCCAGCCCACCCTGAGGGACTGGTACCCATCCCAAAGAGAGCTGGAAGGCAGCCATCCTTTCCATTTTGGCCTTACCATCTTAGTCACCACCAAATGAGAAAGGAACCTTGCCATTGACCTACCAGGCCTCTTAGTCTGTAAAATTGCCCCAGCAGCTGTTCACAATAACATTGCCAGTTAAATGCTTTGCCTCTTTATAGCAAGAGATGCTGTCTGGCAACTTCTATTTTGGTTTTCTTTTAGGAATTGGGCTTTTGCCAGCAGACGAGTGGCTTGTCCATTGTTAAGCCCCATCATAAATCCAGCTTGCCTTTTGGGTTAGGAGACAACAGTCATGTAATCACAATTTATTTAATATAATATCTATTTTTATATTTTCTTGGTAACAGAAATATGGACTGATATGAGACATGGTATCTTCCATGTTTTTCTCAGGCTGCATACCATAACCTTGAATAGTTTCCTCTGCATCTGCATTGTTCATGTAATGGCTCAGGTCACAAGGAAAATGCAAAGAAGGATTGTATCCTCAGTATCCCATCTTTGTCAGAAATCAGACTGGTATTCTGATGTCCACAAAGATACAGCTTAAGGAAATCAAACTCCAAAGGCTGATTCCCAGCTGGCAAAGAGATTTCCAAAATCACCACAAGTGATACAAAAATAAACATTAATAAATGAGAGTCTATGGCCAAAGTTTTCATCATTACATTCTTCAATACGTATACATGTTTGCATGTATTTTCCTGTCTGTTTTAAAACCACTTGGGGTTTTGGTCTTCAGATTTGTGGCTTCTTATTTTCCGTTCAGCCACAAGCATTTCCAAGCCCACATGAAGCTTTTCTTTTTCCAAAGGCGTTGTTCTGTATTTCACACAGAGACTCATAATTATTATCTTTGCATGAAGCCAGTATTTGCCATTTAATCTTCGGGGAGACAGGGTACAAAGACTTAAACAATCCACATAAAATAAAGAAAAACATTTTTCCTCATCTATGCAGTAGGGCTGCAAGTTATTTATCAAACTGGTGCTACACAATGCTGCCTTTGCTATGTGGCTTGATCACAGCTCGAAGCAGAAAGAAATTTTGCATTTACGGCAGACTTAAAGTGAATAAAAACATTTTGGGTTTAGGATTAGTGTTTGGGTTTGTTTTTTTTTTCCCTTTCTGAATAAATGGCACATGGACTTCAACTGTTTGCACTAAATTATTTGATAGTATTCTATCTAAATCAAAACAGGCTGTTTCAGGGAAGTAGGAAGAGGAGTGAGGTGGCACACATGGAATGAAGACATGATGAAAGCTAAGGTAAAATCTAGGCTGAGCAAAATTTTTCAAAAAAAAAAAAAAAAAAAAGAAAAGAAAAAGAAGATTAAGGTTTAGTACGACCAAGCACGTACTTCTGGAGAACTTACACCTCTTGCTTTTGATGGTAATCCAGATTGCCTGGTTTCCCATCAGACCTGTGCATCTGGTAATGGACAAGCATAATCAGCTGCCACACAAATTATTTCAAATATAAGTCTGTACAAAACTTTGTTAGGTATTACAGATCAGATTTGTTTTCTTTCCATCTGTATTTTTTAAGGTCAGGCTGTCCACCAACAAATCATGAACAGTGGAAGCGAGAAAGTAGCTCCAGTAGCAAATTTATCAGTCAATTTGAACATGAAACATTAAAAAAATAAAAATTTAGCACTCTAAACTTACTTCAAACATTTCCTGATGTTAGTCTGTACCAGACATCAGTGTTAAAAATAAACACAACAACCTGGTGGAGGCTCAGATGAATAAATTCCAATATTACAGAATAAAGGGTACTATGAATAAATCCCAGTGTGCCTCTTTATGGCATTATCACTTTAACACCATGGATTCCGACTACCTAATTTTTTGTGTCTTTCATTAAAAAGGATATTTATTTTACCAATTTTTTTCAGGGTTTTTTTTCAGGGATAGGAACTTACACGGTTTTGAAAGAAGTACAGAAAAAGAAATTACTATGAGGAAGCAGAAGGCAATGGTTTTATTAGGTGTTTGATGGTGTCATCAGTGCCACAAATGTTTAAATATAGAACAATCAGGTGGCTACAATTAGCTAATGCAAGACTTTGACCTAATGCCACAGGAAAATTTAGATCCATTTTCCATTCCCACTCCTGTCGTGCTTCACAAGGCGGAAGACTTGTGAGAGTTTGGGAGCATGGGGTCATTAATTTGCATTAAATGTGCTGATACACCAAAATAAGCTATTGAGGTATAAAGGCTGAAGTTTTGGACCGCCTGGTTGTCCACCTGGAAGATGAACCCTACACACTTCTCCTTCTTCAACATGCATGAATCCTCTCCTTGCTTTGGTGCTCCTGCCAAATGAGGTGACTGTGAGGACTACTTTTATAACGCAAATCTGGGGAGCCCCAGGTAATTCAAATTACTCTTGCAAAGAGCAAGTTTTAATATCAAGTTCCTGATGGTTCACAGAAAAAAGCCCCCCAAACCTCATGTTTAATACCAACCTCATTTTGAAAATAGAAAAAAATATCTAGAAGTCACCTGGATATTTAATATAAAAAAGGATTAACTGTGAGAAGATAAGAAGGGCTGCTAAGAACACCCTGCCTTTCAATTATAATGAGAAAAATAGATCACAGAGCCACAGAAGCCACAAGGATTTTGACTCTTGGCTCAAAGGGAGGAATATTCTGGGCAGGAAGCTCAGCCTTCCAAAGAAACCCACTACAAAATCTCCCAAACAGTTCAGAAAAGGAAAAAAGTTGCAGCTTTCCTTGGAAGACAGTTTGCAAAGAAGTTTTCCTTGCTGCACAGCTCACGAGATTAACGTTCACTCACTTGGAAACAACATCTTGTATTTCAAAAGTCCCCAGGACTATTGATTCAGTGGAGACCTGCTGAGCCTTGGGCTTCAATCCCTCTTCTTCAAGAGCAGCTGAGACGCTAAGAGGATCAACACAAGGTAACCACCAGCCTCCATCTCTCTCAACCTTTTTTTTTGCCAGTTAAAAGAATTTCTGGTTCCTTCCCTCCTCACTTTTTTCACTCCCCTCCTTGCATTGACCTTATCCAGTAGCTGCCTTTTCATCAGTGGAAAAATCTCCCAAATTATCTCTCTTGGAGATAATTTCACTGATTGTAAGAGCAAACATCAAGGACACTGGAATGTTGACATAGAACAGTAATATTAAAGTCAGGTATCTGTTGAATACAGGCAAGGAAAAATTAGAAATAACATTTATAGCACTAAATATACTCCATCCCTTTCTCTCCACCATCATACACTGTTCAGTTTTCAATTTTATTTCCATCTCATCACTGAGCTCTAGCACGTGGTCCATGGTTGCAATTCTGCCTCCAAATTGCATGGATAGCAAAAGACAAAGCAGGCTGAACAGCAAACCTACACTAACAGCAGTCTCATACCATCCATTCCAGTGCAATAATCCTCCAAATAGTGAACTCTGGTAAAGCTGTAGTTACTACTGTTGCTCTCCCGGTCAGACTCCCTCCCGGTAAATCTGCTTGAGCTCTTTCCCCGAGTGTTACAAATTAACTTCTGAGGGAGGATATAAGCCCTTTCAGTTGTGAACAGGAATACATTTTCTCTCCAAAACAAAACAAAACAAAACAACAACAAAAAGCAATAGGGAGCACAGTTAAATAAAATACAAACACCACCTTAAAAAGGTGATGTACAAAGCCAGTGAGATAAGAGGTAAAATTAAATAGATCAGGTAATTCTGGAGAATTATGACCCAGGGAATAAATTGCACCCCAGTGACAAAAATAACAGGAGAAATTTTGTTTGTAAGTAAATAAGCCAATTGTAGAAACAAAATAGAATGACAAATAGTTGTGTTCATTTTGCACAGATACATATTTGCATAAAGATACAAAATACATATAAACATATATTGCATATCTTGATATGCATATCAATTAGAAATAGAAATATAATATAAATATAGTTGCATTTTGAAAAATATTCTGGCCCAAGCACCGTGGTGATGGGTTATCACAGTCACATTTGGAGCCGTGGCTGTGTCTTCAACCATCAGGTTTTAACTGGACAGCGCTACATTGGAAGAATCATAGTTCTCCATCTTTTAGCACCTCCCTATTGCATGAGCTCGCCTCATGAAGAAGCAGCTATTCCTTTCCTTCACATGTGACATCCATTCAGCCCTCTGAAGCAAAGAAGCTCCGCAATGTAAGGGTGGACAGGAGTTAAAGCAAGCAATTTTCTTCTGTGCTAGCCTCATGGCTGCCCTCTCCCTGCCTTGTGGTTGTGCAGGAAGCACCATTCACTCAAATTCACGGCCTTTGGCTGTGCTTCAGTGTGCCTCCATTTCCATGTCATCAGGAGAGTTTTTTTTTTGGCAGCCTGAGTCATTGTGACAAAGCTACTCCTGAGCAAACCCAGAGGGGTCACTATCTGAAAATACATTTAAGAAATCCCCTTAAAGAGGACACAACAACAAAATGCAAATCAGGGGAGCACAGAAAGACAAAAGGAGAGGAGGAGAGATGGAGAGGAGAAGAAGAAGGACAAGAGAAAGAGAAGAGATCCAGCTTCTCTTGCTTTTCCAAGGCCTTGTTTTGTTAGACCTTAGCCGGCTTCTCCTTATGGCTCTCCATGCTTATATGAAAATGTTGGAACCATTCCAAAAGCTTTGCTTTGCTTTATGGTGTATAAACTTCTGCAACTTACAAAACACACAGTGCACTCAAGGTGTGATTTTTATTTCTTTTCACACAGCTGTAATTCATATACATATAAATATGGTTCTACACCTTAGTGCTTTTTCAGACTTTCTGGGAAAATGGATATTGATGAGAGACAAAATCTAGAACTTGATGGAAAAAAGAGTAAATGGCTCTATCTGTATGTTTCTTATTCTTCCTCTCTCTGCCTGTCTTCACTATAAATCATGTATGTGTATTATATATAGTCTGCAATGTGAGCAATTTCCATGCAACTCCAGTGACAGCTGAACTGCTAAAATGCAAGCTGACCTTGGGAAACTGTAAAAACTAATAAATTTTTACCAGAATGTAGAACAATACCCCACAGAAGGATTGAGTTCAGTGAAGATTAGTGAGGTGCCTGAACCTCACCGCACCTAGCTTGAGGATATGCTATTTTAACTGCATCTGTCTCATTCATGGCCAGTCTTTTATTCATGCATGATTTTCTTCTAGAAGACAGAAAAGAACTTCTGATTTTCTGAATTCCCATTCAGAAGTTATGCCTGTGAGTTACAGGTCTTGCATGGCTGTGGGTTTTTGAAGAAGCCCTATGATTGTGCTTTTTTCCCCAAGGAGCTGCTACAAGTAATATCTGGAACTATGGCAATCTGTGTAGACCCCTAAAGCCATGAAAAAGCAACAGACCCAAGGGCACAAAAGCAGAGTTTAACACATTTATATTTATATTAATTTTTATTTATAATCTTATAT
>WYDI02025289.1:215981-240777 GCA_009867235.2 Psittacus erithacus | reverse complement strand
CCCGTCCCGCCTTCCCCTCCGCGTGCCCCGCACCTGAGCTTCGCCGTCTCCGCCGGGGAGGGGCGCGGCCACGGCGGCCACAGCGACTCTGCCCACCATGCCCCGTGCGCGCGGGAGCGGGGCCTCAGCCGCGCCGGGGGGCGCTCGCCATTGCCATCGCCATCGCCATCGCCACTGCCACCGCCACCGCCATCGCCATCGCCGTGGGGCGGCCCCGCGCGCGCGGGCCGCGGCCGCCGCCGCCTGTCAGGAGCGAGCCCCGGGCGGGCAGAAAGGCGCGCGCGGGACGGGATTCGGACCTCCGCGGCGCACCACGTGACCCGCCCGCGCTGCCCAACGGCCGCTCGCGGGCCAGCGTCACGTGACGGAGGGGAGGTGGCCGCCGCCCCGCCCCTTGTCCCCTCTCTCTCCCTCCCCCCCCCGCTTCCCCGGCGGGCCAGGTCACGTGCCCGAGGAGCCACGCCCACACCTCCGCCTCGCTGTCAGTCCGGTTTTCGCGCCGCGGCGCGGGGAGGGGCGGGGCTCGTGACGTCAGGCGGGCCGGGCACGGCGCGCGAAGAGGGGCAGCGTTTGTCCCGCCGCGCTGGCGCCGCGCGGCGCTCTGTGGCAGCGCGCGCTCCTCGCCGGGCGCCATGTCACCCTCGGCCCCCCGCAGCCCGGTGCTGCCGCCGCCGCCCGCCCCGCCGCCGGCTCCCCCGGCTCCCCCGGCTCCCCCGGCTCCCCGCTGCGTTTGCAGCTCCGCCCCGCGGGGCACGGCGCCCGGATGTGCGGCCCTTCCGGCGGCGAGGCCCGCCCGCCGCCCCGCCCCGCCCCGCGGGGTGCCTCGCCGCCGTGGCTGCCCATGGAGGCCGACGCGGAGGCCGAGGTGCGGTTCCTCTTGCAGGAGGCTCGGGAGAGCATCGAGGCGGCGAGGAGCTACCGGCGGGAGCTGGAGCAGCGGCTGCGGGGGCTGCACCAGGCGCGGGAGCAGGTGGAGAGGCGGGAGGGGACGGGACGGGATGGGGCTGCCCGGGCGAGCGGTGGCTCCCGGCTCTCCGGCGGTGCTCGCCGCCTGCCCCGGGGGGCGGCCGCGGTCAATGAGCCTGCCTCGGACAGCGGCGGGGCCGCTTCTCACCCGACGTGTTGATCCGTGTCTGCAGGGTGCCGGAGCTCGGCTCGGATGTGTAGGGAAGGAGGAGGGCGGGGGCTGGGGCGGGTGGTGCTGCCTTGGCCCCCGCTTGTCGCCTCGGTGGGTGCTGGAGGACGCGGGGATGGGCGGATGCAGAAAACGTCGGGAAGAAGCGGGTGTGTGTATTGCTGACCGGAGCCTGACTTTCTGGGGTCATAGAGAGGCGTCCTAGGCAAGAATAAAGGTGCTTAAATGAACGATGTCATCTAAAGCAGTTGGGATGCTAGCCTATATTGTAAAGGGAATACCATGCCTGTCTTCTCACATCTAAAGGACACCCGTCAGGCAAGTTGCTCTGATCGGTCACTATCCTGAACTCTGCTGTGCCCATGCACCAAAGCCCGTGGCTCACGTACTCTGTGGGTCACATCGAAGTGTTGCCAGCATTCCAGGTTAGCTGGTTTTTCTGCAGCTGTGCGCTGGAACCACAGGAGGGGTTTCATTGGGACTGGTGACCCACCCACCCCCCCCCATGCTGGAGATGTGTGGTGAGATAGGCTAATGTGGGTAGGGAGATTGCAGGGAGCCAGTGGAGGGCTGGCTTCTCTGCTGAGACATCCTCTAAGGGTTTTAGTTTCTATAGACTAGGGCCAATGCCTTACTGTCTTCAGTTTCAGTTCTGCAAGGGGTAAATAAAACCCCCCAAAACTAAACTCGGAAGATTTATTTGTGGTGACCTGATAATTTTTCTGAAGCAGATTCCATTAGCATAGAGATCTGCTATAAATCTGCCAGGGTAGTGTCCTGCTGCTCAGTGAATGTGTGCGATCGCTGCACATCAAATTAGTCATCCTGAAAACCACAAGCTACTTAAGAAAATGAATTCTTCATGACTGTCTTTAATCCAAACCTTGTAATCTCGGAGTGTTTCCTGATAATCAAAATGCACTGGGAGGCAGCCAGTTTGCCTCTCTGCAGCGGCTGGGAGGGCTTATTTAGCTTACCTTGCTTTCTTTTTAATCCTTAGTGGAATTGCTTTGCTCGTGTGCATGTTTCTGTTTTCCCTCTTCCCATCCTCATGACCACGTGCTGTTTTGTCTGCAAAGAATCGGCCAGGCAACACATCCAAGAATTCCCTGTGTGCAGGAGTGCTGGATGTCCTTGACTGGGGTTCAGATAGCGGAAGCTTTATTACCTGGGGGCTGGTGGGCTGATGTAATAGGAAAGGCGGCAAACTTCACACTGCTCTGTGTGCTCAGGGACTTGCATTTCCTCTTCTGCATAGCCAGTGCTATCTGTAAGCCTGTGGCTGACTTGTAGAGTTTGTATGTGCATGTAGTGGAGGTAATGGGCTCAGAGAAGTGCCTGTTCTGTCATCTTCCACCCCACCCCTCCATGAAGCTAAATGCTTCCTTTTTTTCCTAAGCACTGAAATAACAAGAGAAGGGAACCGAGCTGTGTGGCAGCTGAGGAGCTTCATGACTGTTACTTGAAGAGGAAATTTTTTACCTAACCAGAGAGCTTCCTGTGTTGATTGTCTGTACTAATAAAGATCTAGAAATTACGTGTAAGGCCATGCACGTGTTGCAGCATTTCCTTATGTCTGTGACTTAGAGTTGTTCACTGGGAAATGTTTACTTCTGGCTTTTGCATCTTTAGCTCAGGGGTGTTCAAATGCACTTTCTTCCCTAAAAGTCAGATTCAGCAAGTTTGCAACCATTTTAATGAGCGCTTGTAGAAACTTCTGTGGTCTGGCTCTTCCAGAGTCAAACCACCCTTGCTGTGCACCCTGCCCTGTAGCCCTGGAGCACAGACAAATCAAAGATGGCTATTTGAAAAAGAAAACGTAAAGAAAGCAGTTTACAAGGATTTAAAAAGTCCAGTAAAGTGACAGCACCTGGAAAAGTGCTTCTAGGTCTTCTAAAAGCCTGGTATCTTCTTTCCAATGTGGATTACCTGCATATGATGGCAGAGTGGGGTTTGAACAGGATTGCAGCAGTTTTGGAGAGTGGGAGGGTGAAGACCTACTTTGGACTTTTCTGACAAGAAGAATTCCTTGATTGAAGTGCGCAGTTTGTATTTGGTTTAGTTAATAAGCTCTTCCCCTGTCCAAGCTAGTTTCTTTGCCTCCTTCCCTGCTGTACGTGTACTAAAAATGGCTACGCTAGTCTAACTGCCAATAGTCCTTTTTTAAAGCTGACTTCACACACAGCTTTCTCCAGCAGATGCAGATGAGCTTGTTCAGAAAAATGAAAGATGTGCATGGCCTTTGCCTCTATCTTGAATGCTTCTTTCCTGTTAACCTGAATTTAGATCAGAGAAAGTGCAACATTGACCAGAGATGTACTTGAGCAACATTTTAACGATTTGAAAGGGACCCTGAAGAAGCTGTTGGATGAGCGCCTGATGTCACTGCTGCAGGAAGTGGATGCTATAGAACAAGAGAGTATCAAACCCTTGGATGAATGCCAGAAGCTAATAGAGCATGGGGTCAGTACAGCCAATGACCTGCTCCGGGAAGGTAAGGCAGGACCTAAGCTGGAGTAAAGCAGTTATCTTCCCTGCTAAGTGTGATTACATTCACTGTTGATGGGAAACATGAAGGATGAAATGGGCACTGTATGGGGAAAAAAAGTCTCCAAAAAGTCTGAGGATGAGGCAGACAATAATGAACACGTGGAATGTTACCGTAAAGGCCAGTTTGTGCCCTACTGATGCTAAATACCTAGCCAGAAAAGAATGTCATTCTTGCCTGTTTTCCCCACACTGGAGAACTTACTGGGAGCATGTCTGAGCCATGAGTATGTTGGCAGTTTCCTTGCATTGTTCTCATGTCTCAACTTTAACTTTCTTTCAACATGATCTCAGTTTTGTGAACTAAAGGGCACTGAGCAGTCTCCCATGAGGAGGAAATGTACCAGCTTCCACTCAGACATGGGCTCTGTGCTGGAAGAGCAGGTTGTGGGAGCTCTGTGCTCCTGTCCTGCAGCAGTGGCAGTATTTAAGAAGTAATCTGGTTTTTTTTCCCAGCACCACAACCTCTGGGACAGCTGAGAGTCACCGTTTTCTTGTTTTAAATGTCAAGTTACTGAATCACAGGGTGTTTGCCTGTGTTTTGCATGAGTTTCTATCAGATCTCATGAGAGCCTGACTAGCTGTGCACTTGTATCTCATGGGTCACTGTTCCCTCTGTAACAGCAGTGTTGCTAAGTCATCAAACCGAGCAGGCGTTGCATCTGAGTCAGAGAGGAGTTAAGCCTCTGTGGTTATTAAGCCTCCTGCTGCCAATTATGATGTGTGCTTTTCTTCAGAGATCTGTAGCATTTGTAATCCTCCATTTGGAAAAGGACTGAGCTTGCTTATATTGTAAATTACCCTGAAGTCATCAGATAGGAGAAGGGGCCATAAATCTCTGTAAGCTGAAGTGTGACGCTACTTTATATGGAAAGCTTATGAAAAGATTTATATTTATCTCTACACTTTAATGCATGGATGATGTCCTCCATTCTGACAACAGTCACATTTAAATCGTAGCAAACAGAACAATGTTTAAGCTCCTGCTATTTTACCTTCTGATGGGTGAAGGTGCTTTGCTTTTTTCTTCCTTTAAAGCAGGTGGAGGAGGGGGTTAATAATCCTCATTTCTGGCATCTGAGCCCAGTTTACTACCCTGTGAGACCTGAGGCAAATTGTTATATCTGTTATGGGTGTGTCTACAGGAAGCTTTGAGAGCTTCAAAAGTTGCTGGATAGGCTTTATGTTGTTAACTGTAATTGTGTTTTTTAGCTTAGAGTCTAGCAGAAGTGCTGAGAATGGTTCATGTGTAATTGGTTGTTCATGTCAGAACTGGTACTCTTTGAAGCAAAAAATGCCTGCCTTGGACGTTGTCTCATTAGGAATATTTTTATTCCAGGAGAGAGTGCGGTCCATGGAGATGTGGGACAGCAGAATGAGAAACTTTGCATCTTTACAAAGAAAGCTTTACATATTCAGCTAGATAGGTAAGATACTGATACACTGAGGTCGTCCGAGGCAGTGGCACATGTGCCCTTCTTGTATAGGGGATCTTTTCTCCTTTGAAACAAAAGCCTTCTGCTCTGTTGCCTTAAAAGACTCATTTGAGGTGTTACTGTCCTGTTTGTTTCATAGACTTTGATGGGGCTGGCAGTCACAGAATGGAGTAGTTTTCAACCTCCATATGTTCTGTAGAAATATAGCCTGTTTATTTGTGAACGATGAAACCACTCCTTGTGGAACAGCCTGTATTTTGGAGTATTTACTGAGAAACAGTCTGGTTAGGGCTGAAACACAATGTTTTCTGAATCTTTTCAGTTTGGAAGGCACATGCCAATTTCTGCAGCTGTTCTCTCCTTGCAAATCTGCACAAACTCCAGTGTATGGTTGAAATATGAATTTGTAGAATCAGGCCCCTTCCATTACAACAAACTTTCCTTTCTCAGCTTACCAGAAGTGCCCTCCTTGGTTGACGTGCCTTGTTTATCTGCCCAGTTGGATGACTGCCTTCTTACTATATTGAAAAATCAAATATTCAGACATGGAACTGTGGCATCTCGCCCGCCTGTACAGCTGGAGGAATTCGTTGAGAAGCCTGGAGGTATTTTAGTCCGATGGTGTAAGGTGGGTAAAATACCCTCAGCGAAAATCATTCAGAGTTCAATTTGTTGAAAGGTGCTGAAAAAGCCACTTTGATTTTGGATTCTCTACTGCCTTTGAAGGAATAATCAACTCCAGTGTGTAGTTAGAAACTTTAGAAGAGATTTTTATGGTGGTGGCCTCATTTAAAGGCAAGATTATCTAGTGATGTTGTGGTTGGCACTGGGGTTTGTGTCTGCTTGGCAGGGACACTTGTGTGTGAGACTCTTGCTGCTCCTGTCCATGGGCAGAAAGGGCTGCCACACCAGTACACGTCTCCCTTGCAGTGTGCTTCCCTGAGTGTGGAAAGTCAGGAAGGACAGCTGAAGGCACTGCTAGCCCATGCTTAAGCAAGTGCCAGGTGCTGAACAAGCAGGAAACAACTCCTTCATATACTCTTTCCACTGAACAAACACCAGGGTGTGATCTATTTGTGATGATGGTGTACAAACAAGGCCAAGAAA
This sequence comes from Psittacus erithacus, assembly GCA_009867235.2. Lineage (NCBI taxonomy): Eukaryota > Metazoa > Chordata > Aves > Psittaciformes > Psittacidae > Psittacus > Psittacus erithacus. Next base: position 234,552 of record WYDI02025289.1, on the reverse strand, counting down.
TCCTGGTGTGTGTGCTTCTGACAGGTGATTCACAAGTAGCCATTTGTGCTGTGGAAGCGAGTGCTTTGTCTATGTGGCAATAACAGCCAAACACTGTCGGTGAGACTGAACTTCTTTTGCTGGGGTGATGCTTTTGTTCCCTTTGAAGACTCTTTAGCAGACCCAGGATGAGGCTGAGCCTGTTGTGTTATGTTTTTACCCTTACCCATGTTTGTGTTTTTAGGGTGGTGCAGTAGATAGAAAGACAAAATATTTCAATACAGGCATTAGCCAGTCAAGTAGCATTTCTGTTCAACACCCAAAAATTGGTTTTGGGTAGATCACTGCTGTGCTCTGATGTGGTTTAGTTGTTGGTGGACAGCTCTACGCTCCTTGGCAGCATTGTACGAACTTGTTCTAGCAACAGCCAGTGGTTGGTCAGCCACCCTTACCTTGTGAAGGATGTGGACTGAGACTGTAAAACCATAGGTGCTGTTGTCACGAGTGGTCTGTTTTTCCGTGCTATAGAGGAGTTCCCTGAAGTTGGTCATGTCTATCAGGGAGTAGAGCTGTGGGGGGTTGGTTTTTGGGGGGAGGATATGGGGGTGATAATCTCTTTGGATTTAAAGATATCAAGGAATTGGAAATGGTTTCATGGAACAGTTTGTGAAGGATAACAGTGGGTTTCCCTTGCTGTCAAAAACTGGCACTGAATTTCTTCTGCAAATTTGTCTTCAGCCTTTGGCTGAAGGATCTTGTTATATCTCTGCTAGATTGAAAAGCCCTCTGTTAAATGTTGCTTCTCTACATACTTTTAAACTGTAATTGAATAATTCTTACAGTTCTCTTTGTATTAGTTGGTTCAGACTGATTTTATTTTCTATAAGACATGCTTTCTGCTCTTTAATACCTTGTGACCCATAGTTGCCTTCGATGTCATCCTGCAGCACTGCCTAATATGTGCCACTTCAGGGGCAAAAGGAAAGAAAAGAGGGGGTCCTTTATTAATGCAATAAATGTTTCTGTAGGTGGATGAGGACTTCATACCGCAAGATTACCGACTGCAGTATCGGAAGGGTACTGCCAGTCACTTTGAAGATGTGTATGTTGGCTCGGAGACAGAGTTCGTGGTGCTGCACATTGATCCCAACGTTGATTACCAGTTCAGAGTCTGTGCCCGAAGAGATGGGCGGCAGGAGTGGAGCCCATGGAGTGTTCCTCAGATCGGCTCTACCACGCTAGTGCCTCATGGTACTATTTCCTTGCTGTCCATCTTCATCTTAAGCCTGTGTTATAAGTGCAGCGCTCCTAAAGCTCTATAGCTGAATGACTTAAGGAGCTGCTTTTTGTGTGGTGGTGGGGTGTCCTTAGCTATTGTGTGTGTGTAAGGTATGATGAGCTGTCCTTTTATTCTATCATTTAGCTTTTGTTTCCTGGTGTGAGGGATAGGTAATGAGCCTTTCCAGCACGTAGCTCATTGCTTAGCCTTGGAAAGCATCAGTGAGCCAGAAGCAAAGCATTTTCTTTTCGTTCTCCCTCACCCCTACCTAAGCATGTTTTGATGACTGCAGTTCACAACAAGCTTTTGTCTCTGAGAGACAGAAACCTACATTTTCTCTTCACGCAAATTTGGGCAGTGGGTAATGAAGGTTTTCCTACAATATGGCTTCAGGGAGTGCAGCAAAGAGGGAACTTCTGAACTCTGTGAGCTGGGAAATACTTCTTGTAATTGCAGGTCATTTGAAAAAGAAATCTCTCCTTCAGAGGCAGCAAAATCAGCCCCTGTGCTTACCATAGCTTAAGCTTTGTATGAAGTAATTGAGTGTACATTGTGGCTGACTTGATTCTGTACAGACAGCAGAGAGTCGAGTTGAGGTTCATGCTTCTCATGCCTTTATTTTTGCCCTGTTTTCTCCTTTGAAGAATGGACAGCTGGTTTGGAGGGATACAGCCTGAGCAGTCGGAGAAACATCGCGCTTCGAAATGATTCTCAGTCATGTGGTGTGCTCTACTCCAAAGCTCCTACTTATTTCTGTGGGCAAACGTTAACATTCAGGCAAGTACTTTCTGGGGGGCTGTTGTCTGGTGCATCTCCTGTAAGCTGTTACATCTGAAGCATACACAAACCTGAGTCATGATGTGTGTGTGTTTTATGTCAGTTCAGCCCCAGTCAGGGCAGTGTGTCTGTGAAGTCTGAACTTCCCTCTCTTTATGATGCTTCCTGGCTTTTTAGGAAAACACCTGATGTTTTTGTAGGACCTACACCTTCTAAAACAGCAACAAGCGAACTCCAGAGGGATGCTAAAATACAGCCTACGCTGAGCAAATCTATGGAATGTTGAACTTCCTCGAGTTTTGAAGCAGCTGTTACTAGCTGGTCAAATGTCAGTGGAGGTTTGCCACTGGTTCTTTTAAACCTTGTGTCAGTGGGTACTTTCCTTCCCATCCTGTCCACAAGCTCTGAAGACTTTGAACTTAAAAACATTTTATGTGCTGTTGGGACAGATAAGGATGACAGTCTGGCACTGATGTCCTTAACATCTGAGGTAAATAGTGCTGATCAAACTGCTGCTGGAAACTGGCATTAGAATATCCCGAGTGGAGAAGGGATCTTGTGAAGTTCAATTTGACACAGAATGTGATTTAAAAACCTCAGCAGCTTTGCTGCCTGAGATGCTGCTGTTTAACAGGGTATGAGGAATGTCCTTGTGGATAGGTTAGTTGTAATTACAGACCTCAGAGCCTCTGAAGCTCTATCCCATCTTTCTCTGGTTAAATAAAACTACTTGCTGTGCAGTAGGCAACCCTCAAAGGCAATTTAAGGGGGCTGTTAATGGTATTTTTGTAACTTATTCCATGGTGGTTTATTTCTCCCTTCCTGGTAATGAATTAACTCTGGATGGCTGTAGTATGAGGGTGTATTCAGTTGCCTGTCTGAGATGGGATAAAAGGATCTAAAGTTTTTATTTGAAATGTGTTGCTAGATTTAACATCTCTTGGCTCAGAAATGCCTGTGAAATTAAAGGCAGAGCTTTGAGGTTTCCCTTGGTCCTGTTTCAGACCAATGCCTTTTATCTTTTTTTTATTGGTAGCACATGTAAATCTTCTGCTGTGCATTTTGGTAACATGGACTCCTCTCCAAGAGGAGATTGTTTCAGGGTGGCAGAGCACTGACAAGCACATGTCCATGAGAGCTATAATGACACAATCTTAAGATTGAAGGTGACCTCAAGTATTGGTTGTGTTCCTCGTCCAAGGTCCAAGAGTAGCTTCTTGTTTGCAAGTGTGAGGTTTAGCGCTACAGGGAGGTGTAGTACTTGGTGCCTGGCTTTCTCCTCTGTTGAAACAGAAGTGTATTCACAGGGGGTAAGTGGCTTTTCGGAGCAAACCAAGCAAGCAAGGTTCACGTTACAGACGTTTGTAAGGCAGCTTTGTCTTCTTGTGTATTCAGAACAAGGGCAGCTCCTCCGTGAAAAGTGAAGCTGTGGTAAACACAGTGCTTTGTATCTGCTTGTTAAAGACAGACTGCTTCAGTTGTCCTCTGAGGGTGAGGCATTTGGACATGTTGTAGGAAAACATAATTGCTTTAAGCCAAGGCTCATCCTGTTTCTTTGCAGCCTTCAGGGAGCTGCCCTTAGGACAGGGAATGATTCTCCACAGTGACCCGCTCTGCAGCTCTCTCTGAAGCTTTTGCTTGTAGTGGGGAGCCATGCTTATTCTGGCCAGGCTGCTGAATGGGATCATCCACCCTTGTGAAGATCACTTTGACTTTGTCAGTAACCCACCACAGGTCTACTGAGAGCTAACGCAAAGAAAGTGTGCAGATTTACTTCTCTGTGCCCTGAGACAAATGGAAACTGGTGGTGGTTGAACTGGTTTGGTGTCTGTGTGCTGCAATGGCAGAGGCAGGGTTTTGCTCTGCTGCATGGGAAGTGGTGAGAAGGGATTTGAACAGTGTAATATCCTCCTGAGCATTGTTCTACCACACATTCTGTGGGATTTGAAAAGTTTTAAGTCCCAGGGATCATAACTTTGTTCATGTGATAGGAGAAAATCAGCCTTGTAAAGTGAAGCTTAGGAGATTGTGCGGTGATTCTCTGCTGTACTTAGGCTCTTTGTCTTGGGCTGATTATTAATTGCTGAAAAATCAGAGCCTAGGAGGGAAGGGAATGGTGATCTATACCAGATCCTTGCCTCTTCCCTGTGCATATGAGAGAAGGAATTACAGCCTGGCCGTTGTCTTACGCACTCAGGTTTTGCTTCCTCTTGATGCTGTCAGGAAGGTTTGGCTCTTTCCTACTTGGTGTTAGCATGCAGCCCAGTCTGCTCCCTGGGGTGAGGGCAGTGGTGCAGGGAGGGCAGCCCTGATGCTGGGAAGCTGGATGTGATGGGTACAGAAGTGCATGATAAAAATGTGGCCTCAGCGTGGATCCAGTGTGGCTGTCATTGAGAGCACTGCGCCTAAAACCTGAGCTGGTCCTGGGCTGACTCCCTCGTAAATGATCCCTCTCTGCTGAACCACTGCTCCTGCCTCAGTGCATTTGCTATCCTGTTACTTGGTCGATGTTTTCTTTCTTCTTACTGCTGCTGGTCCAGTTACCTTGACAGGGCTCTGCTGAAGGGTTTATATAAACAAGTAAGTGTGGATACAGATTGACGTGATAGAATTCCTACTTTTTAATGGGTTTATAATTATGCTTTTTTTGGTCATTCTTGTGACTGTACAAACACTTATTTTCACCCCAAAACTCAAGAAGGGCTCCTTTAACTAGGCATGGAATGGATTAATGTTACATTAGGCACAAAGTTGACAGCTCAGTAGCTGCTTATGAAGCCTCACCAATAACTCAGGCAGGGTTTAGAATCTAAAGTACCAAAATGAATTTGAAATCTCCTTTAAAGTTGTTTTGGGCAAATGCTGTGGATCACATCCAAAGTAAAAGCTTCTTGGATTTTCCTTTTTCCCCACTGCTTTTTAGTACAAGGCTTTTGCTATCCCAGGGATGTTCCCAGGGGACTGAAAAACCTAATGGAGTACAAAAGTAAAACATGGTTCCAATTTTATCTTCCCTGTTTGCCTTGAAAGAGTTAACCCATTGTGTCCCAGTCTGCTGCCCAGTTGCATTTCCAGCTCTGAAACGCTTCTGCTGAAGTTTTAATTCCATAACCACAATTGGTGTTCTCCCTCAAGCTGTAATAAAATAACCAGCTTTGCTTTCTAGAAAGGCCCGTCTGAGTTTCCTGAGTCGCTCATCTCTCTGCTCTGATTTAGCACCTTTGAGAGACAGCAGGACATGAGAAATGACTCAAACACAGAAGAGCCCTTTAGTGTACAAAGTGCAGCCCTGCTCCGCTGCTAAGGCCCAAAGGGAACTGCATCCCAGGTCACTTGCACAACTTGTGTGCAGAAATTCTTTCCCAGGACCAAAATCTGAAGTGCAGCTGAGCAGGAGCCAGGCTTGTAAATGCTCTTCTAGACACTGGCTTTAGTACACAGTTGCCCCAAGCTGATTTATTAAACCCAACCAACAACAAAAACTTCCCAACTCTGTCACCCACCACCACCAGAACACATCAACCTTCCACCCTACCCCTTTGCAGCGGGGCTGAAATGTCACACTATTAAATACTTGCTGGAACAACAGCTGACTTACCCTAATAGGTGATGCTGACCAGTAATCTGGTGTAGATGCTGGTAGATTGCAGTTTTGTGCTTTTTGGTTGTTTAAGACAACTGGAAGTTGTTCCAAAAGACTCTGAGCTGTAACAGTGGAGAGTTTTACTGAATAGCAGTGAAGGTGTGCAGGAAGCAGATTGATGTTTTGTACAGGTTAATAGTGAAGAGTGTTGCTCAATGGAGCTGTTGGGAAAGCTGGTAGGACTTCAGCAGGGATCTCCCCAAGAGGGTGAGTGAATGCTGAAAGCCCTGGAGCATGGCACAGAGGTCTGGTGTGACAGGGTCTGACTGTCTGGGTTTCATTGTATGTTTTGGTTCAAAGTTTCAGGGTTTGACTTGACTTTTTGCTTGGTAGAATTGAAACTGTGGGACAGCCAGACAGACGAGACAGCCTGGGAGTGTGTGTGGAGCAGCAGAACGGCTGCGATTCCCTGCAGCGGGATAAAGCCGTGTGCATTAGCACAAACGGTGAGTGAATTGTGTAATTAAGAATGTGGTACTTTGTATTTCCCAAACCTGTAGCCCCCGGTTACTTACATCCCTGGATCACATGAGCAACTTCATCTAGCTCTTCCGTACACACTGCTTGTGCAGTTAAAATCTTTGGTGAGATCATGGATCAACTTTTCCTGCTTGCAGTTACTGAAACCTGTTTGATGTGGCAAAAAGGAACAGGGCAGGGTTATTTTCCTTTCCTACTTGCCTGCAAAAACCAGGGGACACAGTATTACATGTTAGCGTGTACACAAAGTGAGCAATAATGTTTGCTATCTGGACTGTTTCAGGGGCAGTGTTTGTAAATGGGAAAGAGATGACAAACCAACTGCCTGCTGTTACTTCTGGATCAACAGTGACGTTTGACATGGAAGTGGTGCACTTGGGGCCTTCCAGCAATGAGGGAGGAAACTTCAAGCTCCGAGTAACCATCAGCTCCAACAACAGAGAAGTGGTCTTTGACTGGGTACTTGATCAGTGCTGTGGCTCTTTGTACTTTGGATGTTCGTTTTCATACCCAGGCTGGAAAGTTTTGGTGTTCTAGCTGTGAGTAAAGGGATTTTTGTTCTTGCTATAATGTGTAATGTTAAAACCTGGGTTTCCAGTTGTTTGATGTCAACAAGCTGTTAACAAAACCCTGTCCTTATACTACTTGAACTCCACTATGTTGTACTTCCTACTGGATTCATTTAAACAAGTAATTGTGAAACATTGGGTTTGTTACTCTGGAAAAAGTTAGAAGCAGGCATTGTGTAGGCAGATTAATTTAAGCAGTCCACCAGCCCTTTCCCTTTTCTCCTTCAGACTTGATTTTTGTCAGTATTTCGTTGTACTCTAGTCTCAGGGTACGTGTGTTGTGTAGAATTAACTCTGCTTAATGCTGCTGTTCTGTGAAATAAGCCTGTAAACATTTAGGGGGTGAAGGGGTGGTAATGGACCAAAGTTTTATTTATACCACTCAAAACAAGCACAGTATTTAGAGCAGCAATGTCCTGCTATGCTTCCTTGTGCACAATGCTGCCTTAATCGTATGAAGGGACAGTGGGTTCTGCATGCAACAGCCGTTTCTTCCACACACGGTACTGTTCATTCCTCCAGAGCAAGGACTTCTGAGCCATAATGTGTGTTTAAATATGTAGCCAGTCTGTTAATGTCTCACTTAAGTGCCTTATTCCCAGATATTTCTTGAACTGTTGTTAACTTGGAATATATTTTTCTAGAGTAGTTCATGGTGATGCTAACATCAACTTAATGTGGATGCTCGCTTCAGACTAGACCAGTGCCTAGAGTAGGAACATTATCCTTATCTGCTCTCAATGTCTTCCCTAGTTAAAGCTACCGTTAGAGCAAGTCTTAGCAATTCAGTGCTGAGACATGATGTGCAGATTGGCAGCTGTGATTCCTCACAGAGCCCCTCTAAGACTTGGAGCCAACCTTCTTTCTATTGTCCAACAACAGACACAGTGGAAGTGCTGTTCTGATGTGCAGGATTCCTAGAAATCCCAGACGGCTGCCTGGGAATAAGTAACGTTCATGTGCAATAGTGCAGGTTGATGATCTGAGCTGCCCCAGCAAGTTGGAGTTCCTGCTGGAGATCCACCTTGGGAGATAATGGAGACGGGTGCTGGGTATGGGCTTCAGCCAGACCCCGCTGTCACGGATCACACTTGTGGCAGTTAGAATGGAACAGATGATGATAATTTACTCTCTCCTCCATGTAATAGGATGGAATAAGAAATTATGATTGCTGAATTGACTTTGAATTCAGAAGTTACATAAAGTTACCGCTATTTCCCCTAAGGAGCAACTAAGATTTCGAATGAGTTTAGCAAAGAGAGCCTGTTCCTTGTCAAAAGATGGCAGTACTACTGGATTTAAATCCTGCTTTCAAGTAGCACTCGCTGGGGGTCATCTTGCCTCAAGTTCAATTAAAATTAAATATATTTTAGTAGGTTAGAATAAGTGATATTTTTATACAACCTAGACAATCAGTCTGGCCTTTCAGTGTCACGGCACTGCATTAGCCCTCTACAATAGCTTATAAAAAGCCTGAATTTGCATTGGATGGGCATGCCCCATACTCATGTTGTCAGTACTAAAAGATCAGCCATCCTGCTGCATTTTTTCCCCAGGGGTACAAGAACTTCAGGATAGGGGTTGGTATTTATACCAGTTACAGGAAAACAAACTGTGAGTAGACACAGACAGATGCAAAGAGCTCACACAGGGCAGAGTGAGGTTGGAATTTCCTTGAAGACACAAAGTGAGGAAGACTGGACACCTGCAGGTAAGATTATCCAGTGTTAGCAACAAAAAGCCTGCAGTATTATCAGTTCTTCAAGCTTAACTGTTTCACTATTGGGAAGTACAATACCAGCTGAGCCTGTACTTTCAGGGGTAAGAGTTATCCTGTGAGGAGTATTTTCAGCTACTTTTAAAAGACAGTTCTTTTCCTGTAGCCAGGATCAAACAGTCCCAGTCCTGTTCAGAGAGGGTCAGGCTGGCGCTCCAGCTTGCAGCCAACCTAAATCTTGCACCACTTATTAATGCTGGTAATTTCACTTTAGTGCTGGTAGTGTTACTTCAGGTGTTAGGTACTGGTTGTAACTTAGTACTTCTACCATACAGAAGCTGAAATAGTGAATATCTACACTTGCGAGGTACCAGCAGGTCAGGTACCTTTCCATCTGTGGTTGGAGGAGTGTCAGACTTGATTCTGCAGGATACTTACTTGCATATTAGAAAATAAAGCTTTAGCCTCGAATTCAGGTACTTCCAGAGGTGGTAACACTGTGACAGTTCATTCAGAATATCCGTATGAAGCAGCCTGAGGTGACTGTGAAGGGCTGGAGGAGGCCCCTGCTGCTCCTCTGGGGAGCCAAGGACAGCAATAGAAATAGTTTCTCTGACTTCAGTCTTTAGCTGTTGTGTGTTCCCCAAGGGCAGCTGCCAATAGGAGTTGGTTTGGGGGTTCTATTGGGGCTATTTGCTGTTGTTTAACATAGCACAAGCCTAACTGTCCAAATTGCAGATCAGGTACTGCTCAGCCACCCCTTAGTGCTGCACCTTTTAAACCTGCAAGGGGTGAAGAGTCTCAGGGCAAGAGACCTGAGTAATAAAGTACAAAGCATGTAAAGAAGAGGCTTGAAAGAAAACGGGTGAGATTCTGTTCTTCCACAGCAGAGTTCAGCTGGACAGAAAACTTGACCCTGTAGTTTCCCACCTCTAGCCATTGGAGCCTTGCAAGGAGCAGAGTGCTGTGTGTGAAATCAGTCCTGACAGGTGTTCTCTTAAGCTGGTGCATTCTCTTACCTCAGCCAAGGATTATGTGTCAAGTGAAAGTTGAGTTTTTTAAATAAAGTTTTATCCCTCAGTGGTGTGGGGTCTGGTTCATTATTTATGGGGTGTGAACCTGAGCGTTGCATTCCAGTACCATAAGCACATGGATTCCATAGCACTGCAGCCAGCAGTAAGAGCTGTCCCTCAGAAATCCCAATGACATTGTTCCAGGTTTCTCAGTTGTGCGCTTCCCTTTGTTTCCAGCTGCAGGTCAGCTCTTGACTGAGTTTTTGCAGCAATAACTTTGTTTTTTAAAGTGAGTTACAGCATCTGTAAACTGCTTGCCCTCAACATTCCATCACAGCTGATTTTTCTCTTAGTTTACTGTTCTATTACTTATATACTGTTTTGAACACATATACACTTTTATTACTGTTCATCTCCTTACTGTTGCATTAAGTGGTGCAACTCTCATAAAATAGCAGGTTTTGGCCACTGTTACTGAGCAAGCAGCAGCACTATTCAAGCCCCTTTAGACAAAAATCAGTGTTAAACTAAGGCACAGTTCTGCTTTACCCACAGCCTCTGCCACTTTGGTCTCTCCTAAAAGAAAAGTAACTTGTGAAACCAGTAAGGTTTCCCTCATAAATACACTATTTATATGAAATAGAAAGTGCTTTTTCCTGCAGAGTGCACCTTCAGCTCAAATCCAGCAACCGGGGAGCAGCACTTACCAACTTCATCCAGAGCTCTTGTGTCCTCAGCTGTCAATCACACAGCATCAGATTTATAACCAGCAGGACACCTTCACTCAAGCACTGGTCAACGATGGCACCAAACTGCTCTGTAAATTGAGAAATACTTCACTTTGAATGACACTGCATGCTCAGAGGTAGAATCAAACTGCTGGTTTGGGGTGAGGGCAATGGTTTGGGGGTTAGTTGAGTACTCACAACAGTTCAAGCTATCAGCAGCTGCCAGGCAGTGGATCTTTGCCCCACCCTCCACTCAAGGACTACATTGAGGACACACTCAAAGCAACATACACTTAAGGTTAACAAATCCATCTAACAGTTTTGAATATAGTATTTAATGCACTGAATTAAATATTCAAGTCAAATGTTACGTTCCAAGCTGGGGTTCACAGACCTGTTGTGTGAAGATGATCACCAAACACAAAATAGCATTAAAATCTGCCATGACCAGATTATAGGCTGGATTAGAATAACCTTGCCAATTTCACAGACAAAAGCATTCCTGAGAACTGGGGCCTGAAGTCAAGTTCACAGACTGTCATAGCCTGTATTCCAGTATCTGAATTATTTCTTACATAGAAAAAGGTTTTCAGTGGTTGCTGTTCAACAGTCACCATTTGGCAAGACAGTGCAATTGCCCACTCATTATGTTCCTCCACCATCCCAGAGAAGCACCATTTTAAACCAATACCAATTTAAACTTAACCCATTATCTTGCACATTGAAACATTCCCCACTTGCATGTAGAACACACAAGTCTTGACATCACAAGTGACATGTTTCATTGTCAGTTGCATGAATTACAGCTCTCAAGAGCTCGCAGGTAGAGCTCAGGTATTCAGCTTTGCCCCCAAGGAAGGAGAATGAAAGGTTTGATAATCTCACTGAAAACCTGGCAATTTAGGGAGACACCTTAAGTATAACATAAAGACTGGACAGAAGGTTAAGACTGTAACATCTGGCAAAGGAAGAACCTGGTTCACATTTTAGAAGACATGCAGAAGAAAAGGTTAATACAAGGTGCTGCTTGTGGCCTTTCTGCATGCACACACAATGACTGGACAACCATCATGGCAGATTTTATATTACTGAACTTTATGTACAAAAGCCTCTTTCAAATAAAACATTTAATGTAAAAACAATGTTTCATTTCCACAACTGAACTGGTTTTGCTTCTTGCTTTGGGGTTTTGTTTTTACATCTCCTGTACCATTCCAATTCTTTTCAACCAGCTTACATGGCATCTTCAAACTCTTATCAAAGGTACATATAGAAAAGGCATCTTTATAAATAGAAAACAAAGGGACTTTTTCAGCTTTTATTATAAATTGACATGACATACAAAGTTTACTGGACAGAAGTAATTTCATTACTATTTTTGGGGGGATCACCAACTTTTTGTGCAAACAATGCTAGCCTTCTTTTAAGCATTAAGAGCATAACTGCTTAAGAAATGACATAAGCAATAATTCTAGAACTACATCTCCCCTAAAATAATCTATTTTTTTTTTACATATGTGCACAGCTTTAGCAAATTAAAGCCAGAGAGAAATGCTCGATGGACGATCCAGAGGTGTACTTAGAGTTTGCTAAAACTCCCAGAGCTGGCAAATTCAAGAAGGTTGTCATGAAAGCTGCAGTTTCCCTCTTTCTTATTTTGTACACAAAAATCAGTGACTAAGAACTTAATACTGGATGACAAATCACATCCACACCATTAGTTAAATAGTCTCACAGTTAAACACATCTTAAGGACCATCAAAATCAGTATTTACATTTTATAAATTTATGAAGACACCATTAGAAAGCTTATTTGCCCCTTCAACAACCAGGGAACTGCATCTCATGGTGATGGAATGAAATAAAAAATTAAAAATACCTGTATTTACAGCAGCATTGTTCCTTTATAAATAAAGAATATGAAAAATGCAATATTTTAAAGGATAATAAAAAATTGAGGTGATGTCACTCAACCACAGTGCTTGCTGGAATAAACCCTTCGGTGCTGATACTGTACCAGTAGTGAAACCACTTTCCATTGGAAAAAATCTGTAAACGTATGCATAAAATGTGTTAACAGCAGTGCAAAACTGCTCAAATATAGTTTAGTCAGCATCTTAGTATCTGTATTGAATACAATACATCACAGAATACTTACATAAGAAGTGCAACACATTTTCTGGTCCAATTTTACAGTGCATTTTTCCCTCAAGAGTGGCATCGCGAAAGCCAAAGCTAAACCTTATGGCCTGGACTTGCAGTCTGTGCTCAGGCAAACAGCAGGCATGAACTTCAGAGGAAGTTAATCCACGTAATGCCTACGTACTGACTACGGACTCTGGGCTTTAGCATGGCACACTATGATGCGGAACCCCGGTCAAAAGGGTTTTACACATCAAATCGTTTGTGTAGCTGTGTAAATGTGTAATAAAAATATAAAGGAGCTAATGTTCAAGTTTAAAATGGTACACTGGGTGATCAATACATCAGAATTATCCACGAAAACCAAACTGCTGGTAACCTCAAAAAGCCAAGGTGGGACTTCACTGTGTCTGTAACAGGAAAAGCCAAGATCTCTCCAAACAGGCACAAGACAAAGGAAGTGCTAAAGTTCACCAACTTTGATAGTTTTAGTGTAAGGAAACATTACTTTGTAATTTATGACCAATTGATAAATGATTTCAAATACAAGGATCAAGGTTAAACTTTAAATAGTGAGACCTTGTTTTCACAAAAAGCTAAGTGGAGAATTTCTAAAGAAGTAAAGCAGAACCTGTATCCCAATCCCCCTTCCCCGCTGTTCCACAACTTCATGGTAGGAAAAACAGCCAGATACAGATGCAAAAATCTTAATATAAAAACGGTTTTACATATACTTAAATTATGTAAATTCCATAAAGTTCTTAAGACACTAATTACTAAAATTACAAAAAGATTTTCATATTGCTCTTCATGCTCGAACTCTTAGAATATTGTCATTACATCACCAAAACCGATATACATGTAGTACTTGCATAATTAACTGAATAGAAACCCTGTTAAAACAATATCCTTGTTGAAATCATTTATTTCCATCCAGCAGTGCCTGTTTGGAACCTCTGTATTTCTGCGTGTAGTTCTTTATCAAGCTCATACACCCTAGAATGTCACTTCAATGCTTGTCCGTTGAATGGCAATTGACTTCTGACTTCAGAGCTTCTGTTTCTTGCTCTGTTTTGTGACACCTGAGATGCCATCCATTTCCGAAATCCTCTCTCTCAGATTATTTTCACTATATCCATTTGTTGTCCCACTTTGTTCCTCAGAAGATTCCTCATCTGTTGGGGAGGCCGATTCTCCTTTCTCCAACTTCTGCTGCATCTCTCGGAGCCTGGCAACAGCTTTGTCTATGGACATGATGCTGATGAGGTTAAAGTCATGCATGCTGACCAGATGGAGCATAAAGTTTCGACACAAGTTCTTCTTAATTATTTTCTGTCCGTAGTTTTCCACAAACAGCATACAGGCATGATTCATTTGATTGTCAGCAATAAACCTGCCAGACCAGAAAGCCAGCATTACGCAAGTAGAGCACTTTCAGACACAAAAAGAGGCCTATGACATGGTTTATCAGTGTAACTACACTGACCCACTGTTTCAGTCTCAACATCTGCAGTGCTTTTTCTCCTCACAGGCACAGGGCTATTGGGTACAAGAACAATTAAGAACTTCAAACACTGAAATCTTGTCACTAAGTTACCCTTTACTGGCCCTTTCCTAATCAACTAAGCTGAATTGTAAGTACTTAGTGAATTGCAGTGCAAAATGGTCAACCAGTTCTATATAATTTATCTGTATCAAAACTAAGCACAGTAACATACCCGTGCTTCATAACATGAAGATTCCATAGTTTCATCACTTCTTTCTCGCCTTCATTAACATCAGAAAATTCTTCAATTTGCTGGAGAAAGGACAAAGACACCCATCAGAACTGCGCGTCTGCTGACAAGGAGCCACAGCACACCTAAAATTCAACTTCTGCCACCTATACATCACAGAATGTGCACTTATTTACTTTCATAATCTATACACACCCCACTGCGTGCTCCTGTGATATACCGGCTTCTCCTCTCTGAAGGAGGAAACCAGCCACGAACAATGAGAACTCGTCAGGACACGTGACTGAGCTGGCTTTGCAACTACAGACATACTTGAAAATACCATGAATTTCTATCATCAGTGGCTCAGCATCACAAAATTCTCTTACTCTTAAAGCTCATTTTCATGTTTCCCTGCTTGTTCCCTACAACAGCTGCAGACCAGCTTTCACAAACCACAATCTATTTAAAGTAATTAGGCATAAATGGAATAATTACAGTAATGGTTTTCTCCCGCAGCCATTCGGGGTCCTTTTCATCCTCACTGTCTACTTCCATCTCTTGTGGACGCAGAGGTAAACATGTGTCACTGTGGAAATACAGCCGGTTGTGCCCGCTGCTGTACGTTCGCTGCTGCTCTACTTCTCCATCTTCAGACTCAAGGAACTCTGACATACTTGCTTTCGTACGCTTTGGCCTGGCAGAAGGTAGAACAAGTGACTGCTTTCAACCATTACCTAAAGTATGAAATTACTAAGAACTGTAATTGGTTAATACCAGTTCTTTTTCTAAGCTTTAGCCTGCAAAACTGTCATAGGAGAGGAAATTGCCAGCAATGAAATAAACCCCATTAAAACCCCAACACTCTGCTCCAACCCACACTACCTTTTGGGGAAGAGAAGTTTAAGGACAAGGCAGTTAAAAAGAGTTGTACCATTCTGGATAGGTGCCTCAACTGAAAAGATGTACAAAAATCACAAGCAAAGTTATCATCCTTCAATGACAGTTTATTTAGTTGCAAAACACTGCACTTAAGAATAGTGGTATTTCACACAGTCCATATGGACCTACAGGTTCACAAATCCCTGGGTTTCACAACTCCAGTCCACACGCTGTATTACACAAATACGGATGGACCTTGCTCTCCACCTCCCTACCTGCAAACCAGTATGTGTGTGATAGGAGTTCTTTTGACTGGTCCATTGCGACTGAAGGCAAACCCAGGCTGGCGATGGATATCCTGGGGATTTCCTGCATAGGAGCCATCATAGCACTCATTGATAGAAACGTCTATTCTAGCACCTTTTGGGTGATACTGGAACAGATAATTGCAAAGGTACTTAATGAACAGGAATGAGAATACATCAGGCAGTTTATACAAGTAGCCTTTTCAATTCTGAATACCTTAAATGTTACCCTATCAATAACCCAACACAGCTCTAGTTTCCCTTTACAACACCCAAATAACTTTAACCTCTACAAACAAATTATATTAAAGCTTCCTCCTCGCTCTGTACCATTTTACTGTTTTATGTAAAACCATTCAGAACAGAATTATAACATTAAGGAAAATATCAGCAGAAAACTTCTAACCCTAGAAATTAGAGCATTTCTGGATTTCCTAAAGCTTCAAGACACTTCCAACCAAATAGAGATTACATTGCTTTCTGCATCACATGAAAGTACACCAATGCACAAGCAGCAGCTATAGTCAGAATTCATCCTCCAGTGCTGGCATTTTTTTTTAATATACACATATATATTAAATAATCAAACCCACATTTCCCTCCCCCATGTAGCATGCAAGCATCCACAGGAAGCTGCATTTAATCTGTAGATAGAGTCCTATAACTGAATAGGCTTGCAACAGAATGACTGCGTATGTCATATCTGTGACAGACTGTGCAGTGTTTCACACTACTGAAGTACAAGGTTACTTACAACATAATTAAAGATAAATCTGCTGTGGCAAAGCTTGAGATGTTTCAGTAAACTATAGAGCTTCCGACAGTTCAGTGTGCACCACGGGCAGTGCAAGTCATCCCGGGCTTCAGTCTGCTGCCTCGTATTGTTGTTATAGAGGAACTGATGCAAACAAAGCAATGGGCAGTTATTAGCATCAAATGCATTTCATTGATTCACTTCCCAACCCCCAAACCAAAGCTGGACATAATATCAGGAGACCTCCACAGCAAAAGAACTTAGGAACACTACACCAGCTCAGTGTACTCAAACTCTGGTATCTCAAGAATTTCTCCCCCATAGGGAGACCACCTGTCTCCCTCCAGATGTCTAACAAGAGATGTCCTTTGTATTTTGGAACAGCAGATGTGCCCCCAGGAAGATTAGTTTTCAAAAACACTTCCTGTAAGAAGTAGTATGTGGAATGGTTCTTAATATGTGAATCTGAGACCCCGAAGGCATCCACTGAAAAGGCAGATGGAAATTTCCACCCAACTCAGAAGAGAAATGAGCATTTTAATCCCATGAAGTATTCAGATTCTAGTTTCCCCCTAATGTTTATTTTCAATACCTGGTAAAATATTCTCAGCTTTTGTCGAGGTTCATTTAAAACATCTCTCTCTTTTCTTGTTTGCAGGTCTGTTGGCAGCGATTCTTTCACAGCTGAAAACACACAGAGACATGCATTTCTTTGGTGAAAAGGAAAAATAAAGAAGTTATTTTACCCAAGTATGGAAGCTCTGAGCAGGGCACACTGCTGCTGAAGGAAACGGGTTACTCCAGTGTACTTCGACCTAAGTAGCTCCTATCAGCAACAAGGAAGTCTTGACACTCAGCTTCCTCCACCAGCCTGCAGGCAAACCCACCACATCTGAATACCAGATGTAGCTCAGTTCTGGAGAACCCTTCAGGTAGCAAGCAGCATTTTTCTTATTCCATTTACGCAAATAGAGAATTCTTCAGGTATAGCTAAAAGCAGTGGCTGGGAAATAAAAAACCTCACTGCTTTCCGATGGCTGCATTGCAAATACAGCTCAAGTTCAATGTCAGAAGTTTGCCAAGCAACACAACGAACAACAGTCTGAAATGCAAGTGTCACACAAGATATGTAACAAACTTTAACCCTTAACTCTTAATCCTCAAACACTTCCTGTTTGTAACAACAGTGCTCAGTTGCCTCTGAGCCCCTTCCATGTATTTTAATCTCAGTAAGATTATTTGATCCTATACAATTAACAAGAAACCTCACACATCAAAAGGAGGTTTAGAAATCTAACCTCAGGAGAAACCAAATAATGACATCTACTTGCTTCTAAGTGGTGAAAAGCTGGCAAAACAACTATTATCTCTACTGACACAAGAGATTTTAGAAGATGCTCTTATTTCGTATGTAGTATTTTGGCGAACAAGAGAAATTTCATTCTCTTTCTGTATGAAAAAGAGAGGAGGCCTCACACTTCAGCCTGCATCACATCAGGGCAATTAGAATTCCACAGCTCAGTTACTTTGAGCACTTTGTAATTACAGTAAAGCTTAAGCTGCCACATTTAGAAAGTCTTTGATGTCTTTATTCCACTGCTCTGCCCTGGGAATAATGCCAAAGTAAGATGACAACACCAAATTCACACACCTTTGGGAAAGATGCACTGGATCTTCCTCATTTACTATCAGAACCTCTCACAGAAGTTTCCTACTACTTTCATTCACCTCTTTTCTTGGTATTCAGAGACTTAAAACAGCACAACCAATCAAATACCCCACAATACTGCACAATACATTCCTGTATGCTGGAAGGTGGTTCCTGCTGTAACTTCACCATCTGAGTAAAACACTCATTTTCTCTGACTGAAGAAAAAATAAGTTTCATCAGTCCATCAGCAATACAGCCGTGCCACATCCCTAAAGCCTCTGTATCTATTAGGTAGATAACTAACACTTTGTAAAGTCAGTCAACATGTTGCCATGTCTTTTGCAAGTCTGAGCACAAAACCTGCCTAACAAATTACAATATATCTCTCCAAGAAACTAAAATACAAGGAGGCCTGGAAGGAGGAAGTAAAGAGAAAACAAAGTAATTTTTACAGTGAAAGTTCAAGTACTTCCCTGCTTCTGTTGCCTTTCTTCTATGGGAAATACTTCCATGTTTGTAAGTTGTCATCCATTCATCCTAAGTACCTGCAACCCCTGAGCTCAGGTAAAACACCCCAGGGACTAAGCCTGGAGACAACCACTGCACTCCAGATCATTACTTCTGTAATAGGGACCTAGAAGTTTCCTTAATCACATAGTCCCAGTCTATTGACAAGCCTGGGAATACTGACTGCTCTGAAGTGAATCGGGTGCCAGTTGAGTCTAGGTATGTTCATAGGTGTTTAAACAGCAGGAGCAGCCTGTTGTCCTCTGTACAATTTAAGTTTTCCAGCTGTCCCAGGGTGCTACCTGCCAACACAACATTCCAAGCTGAAGTTACAAACAACTGGGAGCAAGACAAAAGAAAGACAGTGTCCAGGCCAGGCCACCACCCCCCCCCACCCACCCCCCAACACAAACAAACAAAGAAAAACAAC